>JAOEHX010067789.1:13693-38174 GCA_025448015.1 Bolborhynchus lineola
GGTGAGGCACTGGAATGGGTTGCCCAGGGAAGTTGTGAATGCTCCATTGCTGGCGGTGTTCAAGGCCAGGCTGGACAGAGCCTTGGGTGGCATGGTTTAGTGAGAGGTGTCCTGTCCAATGGCAGGGAGGTTGGAAGTAGATGATCTTAATGTCCATTCCAACCCAAACTATTTTATGATTCTATGATTCTATAATACCAACTTTATAAAGGCTGATCATGAAAAAGAAAAAATTATTTTAGCAAATGTCCCATTTCTTTTCAGAGTCAATTTTGCAAATCAGAACACAAGATGTCCATACGAAAAAACCCTCAGTATACAAATGCACTTAATTTTAAAATCTTTTTCTTGTGCACTGCAGCCAAAGTGAACATTAGGAAAAACAAGTTTCTTCTTAAAAAGAACCAGCTAAGTATTTCTCCATGAAAAATGACGATGGGGGAAAAAAAAAAACCCAAACAGTAAAACACAAACCCAAAACCAACCAAACCATAACCTTTTAGAAAAGCAAGTTAGATTGTTTTTGTAATTCTAATGATTTTTCTAACAATCTCTTTCATTTAATTTGGATTGTTGTTTTTGGGGGTGTTTTGGTTTTGGTTGGTTGCATTGGTTGGGGGGTTTTTTTAAAGCCTCTTGCTGTTCTTTTAGCTCTGTTCTTCTTAGTGGCTATGTTTTGTGACTTTGAGAATTGATGATCAGAAGAGCAGAAAGGAGGGAAATGTTGCAAATGAAATCGCTTGACACAGCAGGATGAATTAATTCAAGGTAAATTTAAGTACTGACCTTTGATTTCAACTCATTCAACAGAAATGTGCGTATTATTATTTCTTGGTGGAAGAATCAGGCAGAGAAAAATGGTGCTTTCAGTTAGAGTGAGAAATCAAAATTTTATTCTTCTCTGCCTCCCAAAAATGTCAAATCATTTTGGTTATTGCTTTGGAGTTCGAAAAAGGTTTTGGACTGCTCAGTATCAGCTTCTCTCTCTTGCAGGAATTCAAATGAAACCTACTCATTAATTGTTTTTGAAAACCCAGATCAGATTTTTTTTCCATATTTTATTAGTATTATTATTTTTGTGACAAAAAAATACTTTTTGAGACAGACAGATTTTCCTAATAAAAGCAAAAAGGTTGAAAGTTCTGTTTATTTCTTTTACTTTTTGATGTTTTATAAAGGAGTGCCACTAAAGAAGAGAAAAGGAAAATATCCCTGTTACTGCTTTCTGATTGACACTTTCTTTTTTTTGCAAGGCTCTCTGTTTATAGAAACTTGAAAAAATATGGGCACCCTAAAACAGTTATATAAGTTAAAGAATTTGAAACCTTTAATTGGAAGAGCCTGTGGGTTTCAGAATATGCTGCTCAATTATCACTGAGGTTTGCTGCTTTCATTGTACTTTAGTCTGCCAGCTGTATCTGATCCAAAAGTACAGAATCAGACTTGTTTAAACTCAGCCATTGTGTAGTGTTTGTGATGTGTGCATAATGAATTCTGAATGCAAATATATGCTGTAAAATGAAATACTGAAAACCTGTATGACAAGCAGTAGAGCTGCACAACACAAAATATGGTTTTAGAGCATAAATATTAACTTGTGTCAAATATATAAGAGATGCTTAAAACAGAGCATTCTAATTATGCACAGTTTGTTACTCAGTCTCAGGTCTCTGAACTCCTTCCTTTGAAGTGCCTGACCTCAGCTGCAAGAATAAAACAAATAAAATAAATATCTGACTCATAAGACTCATCCCACGATTCTGCAGCAGTTGAATATTCTCCATGTAATTTTGATATATTTAGCTCTGTAAAATTATTTGGAGACAGCATATGGTAATTTTTTTGTGGTTTTGTGGTTTGGTTTTGGTTTTGTGGGTATGTTTTTGTTTGTGTCCGGAGTTTAGTTTTGCTTTAGTTTTTGTTTTTACATCTGAAACTTGCAAAAATGCCACTCCCACATGAACAGCCTTTGTTCCCAGGCTGATTTGTAATGTAAGATAATCAGTGACACAGGAAAAGGCAGATTTAGATACATAAGGCTCCGGTTTATGTGAAAAACTTTAGCATTTAATGTGCAAGAGAGTTCAAACTTTACTAGATCCTCAGCTAAACCTTTCTTCTTCTCTCATGTTGGTGGGCACACTGAGTGCTACTGATGCCACTATAGCATTCCTCTGAATTGCTGATTTGCACCAGTTGTGCCTGTAGTTGTTTGCAGCTTCAGACCTTGAGCTTCAAATTCATGCCTTAAAGGTAAAGGGGGTGTGGAGCTTCATTGATCTTCTCAACTTAAATCAACTGTAAATACATATGAACAGAAGTAGCACTGCTCTTTGGTTATAAATGGTCTTTAGTGTCACAATAATGCGTCGATTCATTTGAAGGCACAAAGTTTTCAAAGAGAATGTAAATGGACAATAATATTTGACAGTCTGACTGAAATGCAACCTGCAGAATATCCCAGAGATAATAGAAAAGTCAAACCAAGAAAATAAGAAAACAGTGTTAGTCTGCAGAATTTCTTGACAACACCATGTAACTTTGCAACCCACATTCGGTTCAAATGCCATGAGCAATCTTGGCTTCTTATTCCTCTTTGCAATAAACAAACCAAACCAGAAAAAAAATGGAAACAAAGCAAGCAAACAAAGATTTTTAGGTACAGTTGTCACATTCAAGAGCAGGAGTGCATTTTAAATGGGCTTGAAGATGCTAATGTTCAAACATGCAAACTCATTTTCTGAGACGTTGATTCAGGTACAGATTCTTAAAAAATAGATAAATGACATGTAAAATTCAATCTGTAGCTATAACTTGCTGGGGAAAAAAGTGTCTTATCCCTTAGGTTGCAAAAGCATCTTCTCTTTCATCATACACTCATAAAAACAGAAAAACATATTGGAAATGAAGAACTTTGCTATAGGTGCTGAAAAACGAAAGCTGTCTTTAACCAGTCCTCTGAAGGAGGAGGGGACACTTTCCTCTCTGAAGGAGATACTATGGTACACAAGCTTTCCTGAGAAAACAATTCATTTCTCAGGAATTTGCCAAATTACAGTAATTCCAAGCCCCTGCTTTACATATTAAACAGAGAGCATGGAATGCTGGACTATGATTTAAAAAAGATACAGGCTAACCATTTTAGTTAATTTGATAACTAAGACTTCATAATATGATTACATGCTTGGAAAATTTTAAATTGGATTAATATACAGGTATAGAAGTTGGTACCCAATCAATGGAATTGTTTCCTATGTTGCTTCAGATGTCCACACTCTGCACCAAACTTATATTACCAGAACCACTGAATGAACCCTCCTAATTCCACAATTTCCAAACTGTTTGTGAATTATTTTAGAGACTATGGTGATAGGACAAGGAATAACAGGTTAAAACTTAAACAGGAGAAGTTTAGATTTGATACAAGGAGGAAGTTCTTTCTTGTAAGGGTGGTGAGGTGCTGGAATGGGTTTCCCAGTGAGGTTGTGAATGCTCCATCCCTGGTGGTGTTCAATGCCAGGTTTGACAAAGCCTTGGGTGGCATGGTTTAGTAGGAGGTGTCCCTGCCCATGGCAGGGGGGTTGGAACTAGATGATCTTAAGCTCTTTTCCAATCCTAACTATTCTATGATTCTATGATTCTATGGTTCTATTTTCTCAGTTCTAATTGCAGATGGTATAGAGTTTCTGTGCTAAAATGCATAGTTAACTCTTCAAAGCTGTCAGGCTGCCTCTTTTCCTGAGGATTAAATTCACTGAAAAATACCATAACTTGAAAGAAAAATTGAAACATCAACTATATCTGAAATCTAATGCTGCCCTTTATGATCCTTTCTCCTTCTTAAGGGCTTGAAGCTGCAGAAAATATTCAGGAATTGCTCATGACGATATTCTGTGCATATTCGGGGTTTTATTGCAAGTTAAACTTATTCACGGCAGATAAGGACCACAAAACAGTGCTCTGGGTGTAACACAGTGTTTTCCCCGTTCACACAGTAATATAGTAATTTTACACAACCAAATGTTTTTCTCTGGAAATGCTAACTTTACAGAAGCTCTTTACATGCAGAACTGCTATTACAATAGAAACTCATATCATTCATTTTCCTGGCAATTTCTTCCAAATTTTACTTTTATTCTTTGCCTTTCAGGCAACTTTATCTTTTAGAATTGATTTAATCTGTGAGGGCATGTGAAACCTTGTGTTTACATGAGCAGGGCTCTAGTCAGAGAATGGGACTTGTAATTGTACTTATGGTGCATGCTCTCTTTCACAACAATCCCCAGTTACATGCTTTCTCGTTTTCTATTTCATACTGCTTCTGTGATCATAGGAAGCATTCAGCCAGTGTAGCTTGCATCCTCTTTCAGCATAGTTAACACATTCATTTCCTAGCAGACGATTTATTTCATTTACATGTTAGTTCCTCTCATTTTTATTTTATTTATATAATTGCAACATGTTGACATCATCTTAATTACAATATTTTCTGGTTTTATTTTCTCCTTCAGATAATCTGAGAGTTTCTCATCTTTTCTTTCTTTCCAGTCCCTGTGCATTCCCAAACACATCAGCTGTTTCCCAGCAAGATCTACTTGTTTTTTTTGTTATTTTTATTTAATTTTCTTTATAGATACTTAAAATATTTACTGCCATTCCAGATTATACACATATAAATCCTTACAAGCCTTTATAGTTTGAAATTTTAATTTACTTTCTCATTTTAGATCATTTTAACAGTTTATTAAAATTAACGTCTATTGTAATAGAGATTGGACTCTAACCTTAAAACCTGAGCGTACATTATCTTTTCTTCTCCTACATTTTCAGTTCATTTTCCTCAAGACATCACCTGCCCCCTTTTCTTTTTTACTTGTTGCATTCTATTTCTTTTACATCTCCATTATGCTTCACTAGACGTATGTCTTTGGATATTCATTATCTGTAAAACTTTCAGCTTTAACATTATTTCTCTCAGTCCTGTGCCTAATGACAGCAAGTGATTGTTGAAACTTGCTATCAAGGTGCACAAACCATAGCTTTCAAGTGCTTCTTTACCAACTTGACAGCACTGCCCATGGCCATTTTTCATAATCATCATTTTAGATATGTTTTAATCAGACCTGTGGGTTCCATTCAGCTATGTACAAGAATTGTACTGCAATCAACCATATCTTAACGATTAAATAGAAAATTTCATGTGATTCCAAAATTTTATCTAGAAGAGAAGGCTGAATCAGAAAATAAAATGCAACAGCTTGTTTCTTTATAAAGCAAATTCCAAACAGTTATACCTGTGCTACAGAACTCAAACAGAAAAGTCAATTTACCTAACTCATATCTCAGAACACAGACATGGTAGAATGTTAGAGGGCAACAGGAAGGACATTGCAAAGCCCTGCATCAGTTAGCCTAGACACTCCTGTAGAATAAAGAAGAATGAACAATAAGTGACCGAATTATCCACAGCAATGAAATGGGAAAATGAGTCTCAATGTGTAGAGTACAGAACACATAATGGTGAACTGGAGGACACAATTTCTGTCAGGGGTGTCTAGTGAAGGTGTAAAAACATAATTCCCGATATGCTTATCATTTTTGTCTTATGTAACTCAAGGCTCCAGCAACATCCAGGCTGCAAGACATTTGCATTATGTCATGTTTGACTATAGAACAGGAAAAATGCGTGCAAATCAATGCTCTTTTTTGGTTTATTTTCATTCTCTTGCTCTTAATTTGTCATGAATTCAAATGGCTTAATATTTTGGCAGCTGACATGTTCTCAGGGGCACAAGTCAACTAATTAAAAAAAGTCACTATCTTTCAGTGAAGATTACTTCTTGATTAAATAAATCCTTATCAGTAGATTCTTACAGTTTCTACAGATAAATCTACTCTTATACTATTTAGGTACTCTGTGATGCCGTTCCTGTAAATGCCAATATTTGTTTGGCTGTTTGTGCTATGATTCATGTAGTTTGGTAAAGGTTTTGTTGTTTCTCAATTGGTTTATGTCCATAATGTTTTTTTGGACATGGTTTTCAAATACAAGTTGATTTTGACAAATAATTTTCAGAAAAAAATTGGGCGGTGCAAGAACTCACAAAACTGATATTTGTTAGAATATCACATAGGTTAAAAGTCACATGGGGCAGTGGACTTTAAAAACAGTGCCTAATATTGTTGAGACCTATATTTCACAGCAATGCTGTAAGTACTAGTTTGGAAACTGTTCCTGCTTCCTGTATATTCAAACATTCTTGCTAAGACATCTCTGTCAGATGCTCCAAAGTTGTATCTACACATCATTTTATGACACAGGGAATCCTAGAGAGAAGCTTCTGGGTCTGCTGAAGTGAAGCAATATTTGCAATAATTGCACCTCAGTCCATAAAATGTATTCATAAGCCTATGCCCAGATATTATTTTGACATTGTGTAGACCTATGGTGGTAAGCAAGTGTTCACTTCTGGGAACATGGAAACCTTCCTGTATCTCCTAACAGAGGAATAAACCCTTTTTGCTTACAGGGATAACTCTCAACCCCACTGCTACACAGTTACACAGTTAAAAGGCCTGGTTCCATTCTTCCCTGTTTTTTTTCTTCCACAGTACACTGAGATGGAGATGCTGTCTGTATCTATTTCATGTAAGGACTTTCTGAGTTAGATAGAGAAAACTGTTGTGATTAGGATGCTGTAGGGTGTTTCTGAGATGGTATAAATCCTCAGGTGCCTTCCTCCAAGGAACAGCTTATGTATTCACAGGAAGTAGTCGCTCAAAAACATAAAATGTTTGTGGAAAAAAAACACAACATCTTGAGTTGTATATAGATTCAGGTTCTTTCTGTCACTTGAATTTTTACTTTTCTTTTTTTTTTTTTTAATTAAATTATTTTGAACTAAACTGATTCTTTCCCCTTCATTTTTCAGTTTCACAGGTCAGAACCAAAATAAATTATTCATAGTGATTTAGGTGGCAATCCTTAACAGGGAATAAGATACCTCAGACTTGACTGATTCTGTCACTGTACCCTAGTCCATCTTCTTGGCCTTTGCAATTTCTTTTGTTCTAATTGCTTCTTTCTCCATTCCCTTCTGATCTCTCATGCTTTTTCCTTAAGCCTGTCTCACTTTAATTTTCTTATGCAGTCTATGCAATAATTTGTACACTTTTTATATGACTGTAGTATCTCAGTATCTTCTCCCTTCCAGCCCTGTGCCATTGATTTTTTTCCTTAATATTAACTCTCTCTTCTTTTGCTCACTCAGGTTTCCTTTTCCTCTCCTTCTGGTTCTTCCCCTTCTTTATCTCTTATTTATTTTCCCTCCCTTGCTGCTCTTCATCCTTTCTAGTTACCCACTTTCACTTTCTCATCATTCTTTTCATTCCACTGATTTCTACCTCATTCTCTATCCCACGCCTTCTCCGCTTTTTTTCACTTGCTTTCTCCAATGCCTCCTGGTATGCCCTGTAGCTCCTCTGCTTTAAATTCTTCTCCTTAGCCCACTACTTTCTAGACTTTTAAAATAGTGATCCTAAAACACTACAGCCTTTATAAAATAGAGAATTTTCAACACACTTTTTCTTTTGTATTCCCTATTACATAGAACTGTCTTCTCAAAAACTGATTTGAGGGAGATGAAGCAAGAAAACAAATTTCACTGCCGAAACCAAATATAGAGCAAACTTGCACAGCCTGAAATAAATATATGAAATCTCTTTTTATTTTTTTCATCTCTGAGAATACAATAGTCCATGGTCATTAGAATTAAAAAATAAACAACAACACTTTTTAATGACTTTTTTCCCATTCCCAACTGAAAATCTGGTTCCACAGGCAAGTAAATTTATTCGAAGCCAAGCATCCTCTTCCTCCTATTTTCATGGACAAAATGCAAACATTTTCTTCCTGTTGTTAGGACTAATAAGAACAATTACATGTGGAGATCTGTTCACTCCAAGTCATTCCTATCCAGACATTGATTGTCCTAGTCATCACAAAATAATGCTATTAATTTGTATTCCTAATCTTTATCAAAGCTTGTACAGCTATGTCTGAATGTAAATATACAGTACTAGCAGCATAAACAGAGTGCAAGCAATATCAATACTGTATTCAAGTTCTACTCAGCAATACACGGAGACTCAGCAAAATAGGAAGTTGAACTTGTAGAACAGAGCAATTAATCTTTCAGAACCAGAACATGTAGAGGTGAAGAGTGCCCATTTCCTCTCCCCCTCCTGCCCCTCCCTGCCACGTTTTCTGCCCCCTGATTTACCCATTAAAACCTAAATTTTTTAGGTGTTAAATTGAGACAAGAGTTTACCGTTGCTTTTGGGGGCTCTGAAGTCATTTAGCCAGCATGATATTTCATTGCTTACAGAGCATAAAGTGCATCTTCAGTCATAACAAATACTTTTGCCAAAATCCTGAATCTGCACATTTTTGAGAATTTCTGCAGTAAAAAATAGAGTAATTTGGAGAACAGGATTTTCATACAGCCTTCCTTGACGCCCAGTGGGCACCCATCAGCAAATCTTTAAACAAAAAATAGTGATGGGGAAACAAAAAGAAAATTCACGATACCAGCACTAGATCCTTGCAGTGAGGTAGCATTGCTGCTGAGTAAAATGAACCACTTTCTGACAGCCTTGGCTATCCCCATGACAACCTCTGCCTCTTACGGCAGTGGAATTCTGTGCTTATTCTTTTGTTTACACTAGGGGTGACCATTCTCCTCACAAGAAAAGAGTATTAGTTCTACATGGCATTCAAACTCCTGATCTGAACAACAACAACCTGAAAATCTGAAAACCAGTGTAACTTTACTGTAGAAGCAGTGAAAACAACAGAAATTCTGCACTAGTCTTGGTCACTGAACACTAAAGTTAAATTTTATTTTTGAATTAGTTATTAGAATATAAAGTTATTTGGTATGAGAAATAGAGTTAGTGTAATTGGGTTTTTTTTGAACCTATCAACCACACACATTCTGTAATAAAATCCTTTATTTTATTGTCTCCTTATTAATTCTGATCCAGGCATCTAAGCAAAGTGAAATGATCCTTTTTTATGTGCTTATATGCATAAGATATATAATCAGAATTTGAGGTTTGGGTATTAGGGGTATTGTCTGAACCTGAAACAACACTTGTTCACCTCTTAGTTCTGTAGTTTACTTGATCCCCAGATTAAGTCTCTGATTGGGCTGACATGCTCCACAGGAGGTCCTATGTGAGAAGTGGCATCTGTGTATTGCCTCAGGTTCTGCTGCAAGGCTAATGTAGGCAGATAAGCACCAAACACTGTAGTATTAGCTATTAGTTGCCTCTTACATAAATTGGAGGTAAAAGAGGCTTGTCTACGGCATAGGAGACTTGGGTTGCAGAACTATTTTGAGGATCAGTATCTTTAACTTAAAAGTCCACTAAGTTATGCTAAAAGAAGATTCTGTTCCTGTAACCATTTTCACTATTTTCCCTCTGGCTACAGGTCAGATTGGTTTAATAAGATTCATAGAGGCTGCTCTCTTTCCCCTCCCCTTTGCAACCTCCCATTTGTTCCCTGTCTGCCCCAAGATGAGGAGAAAGATATCTTTTGATCAACAACTTTTTCATCCTCCATATTATTATGCATAAGACGAGAGCCTAGCTGGCTTCAGCACTACCTATTCTAAAAAGTGACAGCCATCTGAATGGCATCATTCACCTGAATTTTATTTCAGGTGAGATCCAGGTAAATCCTAAGGAGATAAAGGCATCTAATAGTATTTATCATGTTTCTTTACCTTCAAGAGATCCCTATACCTTCAAAATAGAAAAGTGATCTTCAAAAGATTGGTTTGGGATCATTTCTGGGTGTTGTCTTCTCTGAAAACTTCTTGGATAATTAAGGGCATTCACTTTTCTCTTCCCTACTACAGGAACAGACAAATTTTCAACTAAGTGGTGGATACTATTTTTCTGTTGTCTTCCTATTTTTCTGTTGTCTCACATAAAAAGTGTCATTTGGGAGTTTATGTGGAGTTTTTGATTTTGTTTTTGTTTTGGTTTGTTTCTTTTTTTCTTAAAATAGCAGTTCCAGAGCATTCAATGTTCTTGTGCATAAGGCATCAGGACATCTGGATTCTGTCATAGTTTCTCAAAATCAATATCAATTGATCTATATTTATTCTTGACTGGATTAACAGAGTAATAAATAAATGTCTTACATAACTGTATAAAAGGACAATTTTGTACAAATTGGTACAAAGATATGTATTCTTGCACTTCTTTTGTAAGAACATCTGAATTGAACCATTCAGACCTTCCACTTCAGAGGAAAGACAAAATATACCTAAATCTAGAAAATGAGTCTACCTTTCAATTTTTTTCGCAGCTACAGGTCATGACTCTCGATATTTGGTGATATTAGAGCCATTGGAAAATATCCACACTCTAGGGAGCTCCCTCTTAAACGTTAAAATAACCACAATTTTATAGGCTACTTAATTAGCTCATGATAAGATTAGTTCATTTAGGTTACAGAAAAAGCACAAGCTCCTCTTAGTGAAAATTTGCAACAATTTGGCTGTCATAAAATTATTAAAGGAGTTGTTCCCTGTTAATTGAGCTAAATGAAGACCATATCTTATTACTAATGAGAAGACTAAAATATTGAAATATTGTATCTTTTACATTACAAATATTATTGCCATTTTAATTACATATTGGCATTAATGAAATACAAAGAGGAACACTTAATACTCAGAGTTAATGTGAGTTTTTTCCAGCTTTGAGTTTCTACACATTTTATATCCGTATCAAGGTCACCAGCTCTCAGATAATGTAGCTAAAACTCAATTTCTGAATAGTCTTCTGCTGTGCTTGATGTTTCTTTCTATCCTTATAAGAGGCAAGAAACTCCAGGAAGAGGGTAAAATTTCTTTTTCTTCACAAGATTTTTTCTTTTTATGACCATTGTTACTATTTTTAAACTTTCAGATATTTTTATGTGATGCTACATCCAGAAAAGTTAATTATTCTTTAGTTTAATGTTCCTTTCTAGACAGTTAACATACATATATCTGAAAATGTCTTGTTGAATTTATATCTTCAAGTACTGATTATGAAATTTTCATACTATTTTTTTTGACTCTTTGGCGTTTTAAAATTTTATTGTGTTGCTTTGCTGAAACTACTTAGTTATAGTTTGATTTTTCTTGACTCCTTCAAAGAAAACACCAGAAAATCTCTGTCATAAAAAGAGGTTGTTCCCCAAAAACTTATAAAAGTAACATTTGAAGTTTTGTTGGTCAAGAAGCCAAAAAATAATGCATAAATATTTTTAAAGGAATGTTAATTTTATGCTTAAAAAGAATGAGTCAAAAAGCTGATACAGTCACTGACTTTTTTTTTTTTTTTTTTTTTTTTTTTTCTTGTGTAGCTGATGCAGTGCTGTGTATTGGCTTTAGTCTGAGCACAATGCTAATAACACACCGATGTTTTAATTGTTTCTAAGTAACACTTATCCTGATCAAGGACTTTTAACCTCTCATGCTCTGCCAGTGAAGAGGGGCACAAGAAGCACAGAGGAAGCAGAGACAGGACACCTGACCCAAACCAGCCAAAGGGGTATTTTGTACCTTTGATTCATATGGTGATTCCACTGCTTCCCTGCGCATCCTGTTCCAATGCCTGATCACCCTCCCTGTGAAGAATTTTTTCCTAATATCCATTTAAATCTCCCCTGGCACAGCTTAAGGCTGTTACTTTTTGTCCTATTCCTTGTCACTGGGGAGAAGAGACTGACCTCGACCTCACTACAATGTCTTTTCAAGTAGTTGTAGAGAGTGGTAAGGTCCCCCCTGAGCCTTCTCTTCTCCAGACTAAACAACTGTGGATGCCTCAGCTGTTCCTCTTAAGACTTGTACTCCAGACCCTTCACCAGCTTTATTGCCCTTTTCTGGACCTGCTCCACCACCTCAATGACTCTCTTTTAGCAAGGGGACAAGAACTGAATATAGTATTGGAGGTGCCCCTCTTTCTCATTTTTATCTCCCTTTTAATTATTATTATTATTATTACTACCATTGTTAGTTGTGGGTTTGTTTTTTTTGTTTGTTTGGTTTTTTTTTTTTGTTTGTTTTTCGAAGTTATTAAACTGTTCTTGACTCAGTCCATTGGTTTTGACATTTTTTTCTGGTTCTGCCTCCCGTCCCACTGGAGGGGCAGGGGCGCAGTGAGTGAACAGCTATGTGCTATGTACTTGCTGGCTTGGGTTAAATCACTACAGAGCTGTGATACTTAAAGCTTCTGGGTACCAGTGTCATGTCTCTCATAACTGATATAAAAAAGGTGTAACAAGGAAAACCTTCAGTACAAAAAACCTAATATGAGACATCAGAAGCTAAGGAAGTGATCTGGGTTTTTATGTGTGTTTCAAACAAATCACATTACAATAGGATCTAATTCTCTTAGGAAGAGTAATGTGTTTATGGTAATTTGGGGAAAAATAGAAAAAAAATTGTGTAAGTTAAATCTATTACAGAACATCCTAATTTAAGTTTAAAAATCAATTCTTGATTGGTTGCAGGTATAGAGGTGAGCATGTGCCCAAACTACACATCTGGGTTAAATAGAAACTATGATGTACTAAATCTGTTAACTTTGATAACGATAATTGAAGCTCATCTCAGGCCATCTTGCTTTTCTTTTTTTCACTAAAGAAAATGACAGGATTTTTTTTATATATATTCAGCCAAGAAAATGCTGCTCTTTATACAGAAGAGGTTTAACTGTGTGAGAAGAACTGCATTTATTTCACTTCAATTTTGATTTTGTAGTTTTAAAAAAAGTTGTGTTAAAACCAACAGCATCATGCAAGCCTTGTGTGAGTCACCATTTATAAGTACTTGCATTTAGAAAATAACAAAAAGCTTCTTCTGTGCTTTTTAGCAGCAAACTCAAATAGACTAGCATCTCAGGAGAAAAGTACTCTGTCTCTATGACACCTTGAAATATCTAGTTACCATAGTACCCACAGTTTTAGAAGATTGGTCATTTGTAACACATTAGAGGAAGCATGAAGGAACCAATCCAGATTTCATTTAAATGCTCTGTTATCCTCTTGTTCCCAGTTTTTATCTGATAGAAAGGGCTTGTTTAATAGTTTTGTCAGTTACTATTCCCTTTATATTATCATGTATGAAAAAACTTGAACTACATGATGAAAAATATAACCACCATGCAAGCTTTTATAGTTATAATCAAACTTGAGTGTGTTTGTCAGTCAAAAGCTATAGGTATTTCTGAAGTTTTCTATCCTATTTGAAGCTGCTAATTTTCAGATCCAATAAGAAGCAATTACTTAATTCAATACTTGCTACTTTACTTTAATCCTCATAGTAACATCTTTTAAAAGGACAAACTATTTGATGGACAATATGGGGAATCCTTCAGAATGTTGATTGCAAGTTGAGAAATGAAATCTCTAGGCAACTTTGCAACAAAAAGAAAATAGGATCCTGCAGATTTGGAGATTAAGGGCAGTGAATAAGAATGGAAAATAAGATAATAAAATATACTTGATGATTGAAACTGCTAGTGAAAGGAGTGAAGAAATGTTCTGGCATTCACACTTTAAGAAGCATGATGAAATATTAAATTTAGTGAAGAAAAGGCACTAATAGATAATTGACTTAGAGAAGATCTTTACAGTAAACGCTATAAAAAAGTTGGTACGTTTAGATTGTTAAAATAAAGAGAAGTCGCAGAAGTTTTAAATTAGTATCTTCACCAACAATGATTGTTTAAAGGAATTCAAAAGACTTTAGATAGCAAAACTAACATCCAGACAAAATCAAATTTTGTGAAAGCATACATATTTTTGACAGAGCAGGATAGTAATTGTTGCAGCATCTACCAAAAGAAATAGCAAATTCTTTAGCTTCTGGAGATCTTCAAGTCAACAGTGACATAACTTTTAGTGTAGTCCTCTGTCCCACAGAAGTTGTTGGGCACACTCCATCTGAACAATAACTTTTTAAAGGTGCTTACTTTAGCCTTAATTTTTGTTAAAAATTTGAAGATCTTGAGTTAGACTGTGCTATCTTGTCTTATAGATGCTCATTATTACTGGCCTAGGTCTTATAAAGGCTTACAGACATGCTTTGTTTTACACATTTTGTAATTAATTGGTCTGGTTACAATATATGCAGAGATTAAGACCTGCTGAAGGAAGGTACCCAGTAATATTTAAGTGAACTGATGACCAATTTACTTTTCTTAATTAAGTGATATGAAAATAAGGATGGAGTTTTTAGCACAGTGATCTGTGGAAAGAAATGGGGTTGCAGCACAAATTTAGATGTAAATATTTGTTGACCTATGCTGGTAAGAGTGAACTGGAGTCAAGGTTTCTTTTTCTGTCTGAGTTTTCAGATGAGTGTTCTTCTCCAGGTACAACAGAATACAATATGTACCTGACACCATCTCAGTGATCAGGCATAGGAAAAGTGAATGCCAGCATGTTTCCAGACCTCCAAAACCCCGAAATTCCTTTTATTTTTTTTTTCTTCTTTTTTAATCTACCAGAATAACTACCAGGTTAGGAAAAAATATTGGCTTTGCTAAACCAGTAAATATTTTACATTAATCTCAGTGTCTAACTACCCAGTAACAGTGTTATTTAACCTACTCAGCCCTAGATAGTTTGCGTGGACATGGTAAGAAAATGTTTAATTCCCCCAGCAACTGAGAGCAAGAAAGGGTCATGAATTACCAGGGACTGTTGATTTAAGCATGACAGAGATGATAAAGGAGCTTCCTCACTAGAGACTGGGGTGCCAAACTCTGCAACTAGCTCTTTAACTTCTGGTTGGATGGATTGTAGCGCACTTTAGCAAAGATCATCTGTACTGGGAAGTGTAAGCTTAATTTCATTCTGATTTAAAGCAAAATAGTTGCATATAAGCTCATAGTATTATACTGCTCATGCATAAAAATTTAAGAGTTAGTTATGCAGAAAGGTCAATTGTGAGTTTAGAGCTTTTGGACTGCCTAACTGAAACTGTTCTTATTACATGCAGAACACTCCTAATCAAGCATGCACAAATGTCTAGGTATGCCTCTTACAGGAAAAATATGAAATGTGTGCTTTTGGCTATAAACTATCAAAATCTAATTGAAATATTACAGAGGAAATAAAACAGCCGTTGTCATTTTCACCAGCTGGGTTTGGAAAATAGAGACAAGTGGCCATAAAATTACTTTAGTTGATCCCAAATTGTCAAATTCATAAGCAGAATTGAAATAGAAAATCCTACTGTGCAATACAGGCACAGATTCTGAAACTTAGAGTACCTGACAGGTGAGCTGCCAAGACTGTGTCTGGCTTTTGGGATAAATGAACAAAATCTATGGGCATGTCTAATGTTTTTTTCATTAAGCACATGGCTTCTGGATTGTTTATATTTTTGAGTTAAAATAATTCAATAAAATTTCTGTGTACATAGAACTTGGGAATTTAAAATCTGATTTCTGTTAACAGATTATGATATTTGTTTATGGTTCAAAATTTCTGTCATAAATCAACTGTGCAAAACTGTTTTAGAAGAAAACAAGGAAAAAGTTGTTGAAAGCTATCAGATAGAAAAAAATGGTATTATTTTTGTAGTACTCTCCAGAATGGAATAAAACCAACTCTGAATTATCACAAAAATGGATTTTCTAGGCAAAAAAAGCCCCCATTCATAAAATTACTTTTTATGAGGAAATGTGAATTCTATGCCATAAAAAAAACAGAGAAGCATGACCTATAAATTAGTTTGGTTTGAATTTTTATTCATGTATTTTAACAGGAAGATACATGAGGAAGACACGTTCCTGGCCTACTTCTATGTTTACAACTAAGCGCATTTTAAGTGTTTTTGTAAAGGCATACAAGTTGATGTCATATCTATAAATTCTGTAAGCATCTAGTATTTCATGTTTATGTGGCCTTTCATTTTCTGTCTGTTAACAAATCATATGTTTTAAAGAAAAGCTTTAAAACATTCAAACAATTTATGTTTGAAAGAAGAAATATATTTGTCAATGTTAAATCCAAGGCTGCATCATGTCTTTGACAGCTGTTATCCCTGAAAAATAAATTGCTATAATGCCAAATAATATCTGTTTAGTGTAAATGCACAAAACATTGTGCACGTGAAAATCTCTTTATCTCAGGTTTTCCTTGGATTTTCTCCCAGAAGGAAGACATTATACTCCTACATAGCTCTTGTAACAATATGGCTAAAATCAAATGCTTCACCTTAATTAGAAACATATCCTAAGATTGTTCTTATTTAGTAGTGTAGACTGCATATAAAGTACTATAAATTTTCATTCTGAATTTTGCTAAAAAGCTGTTGACCATCTTTACAAGAAAATAATATATGGATGACTTAGAAAGGAAATGGATGGAAATAATGAGGTATGATCAATGACAAAAACTATAGGTACTGGAAACATCTGTAGTATGGACTGTACAAAAAGTTTACTTTCAAAGTGATGAGTAGAGAGATAGCAAGGCCATCAAGAACAGAAAGATGTATTTATTGACTATTCAGTCCCAATTAGGGTTTTAACTTTTTTCACACTAGCTTTTCTGTAGCTTCCACGCAATTCAAGGTATGAATCAAACTATTCAATGCAATTTGTGGTGAAATTTTGTAACAGAAATATATAAGGCCAACTTTTTTTCTCTGTGAAGGAGGTAAAAACTTGAACATTTCAATTTTATTAGATGTTACATTAAATTTTTGGAGGCTTGGTGCTTTCCCTATCCTTCATTTTTGCACTGTAATGTTAGTTTCATTTGCACACTACTTGAAGTATTTTCTTTTTGGCAAATTCCCAATATTCTTTTTGTTGTTTCCTTTTTACTACCTAATCCCTTGGTGGAAAAGCATTTGATATTTAGGAAATAAAGAGACACAGGAGCTTTAAACCTTAATGAAATTTTTAGATTAACAATGCAAAAGTAGCAGTTGAATATTAACAAACCGTTAGAACACACCAAAGTTGATCTCCTATAGTGTGCTGCTGCTTCTACTGTGATTGGTTTTTTTCCCCATTTTCCTTTCCCAGGATACTGGCACATAATGCTTCCCTTTCCTCATTCTCCTGCATTGATTTCCCATTCTCAAATTAAAGATGCAGCTCTATGGTACAACTCTGGTATCCAGGGGATTTTATATGGCCATCTTCATTCAACTCCTAATTGGCAGAAGCTGACAGTGCAATCTGGGGAGGCACTATGAAATTTTTTTCTCTCCTCTGCCTTAAAAAGCCCATTTCTGTTCAGGGGCTGCTTGAGCAGATAAACCTTGAGTTCACCTGACCTCTTTGTGTGTTCATGTGTTTTGTGCTGTGCCCTGGGTTCAGCAGTAGCAGTCATTTTTCTCCTTCTTAGCAGCTGGTGCAGTTCTGTCTTTTTGACTTTCAGCCTGAGAACAGCGCTGATAACACCAGTGTTCTTTAGCTGCTGCTCAGTAATGTGTACTCTGACCAAGAACTTTCTGAGTCTCATGCTGTGCCAGGGAGGAGGGGAAGCTGGGAGGAAGCAGAGACAGGACACCTGACCCAAACTAACCAAAGAGGTATTCCATTCCACAGCACGTCATACCAAGTATATAAACTGGGGCAGGTACCTGGAAGGGTTAGATCACTGCTCAGTTGGGCTGGGTATCGGTTGGTAGGTGGTGAGTGGTTGTATTCTCTTCCCTTGTTATTTCCCTTATCATTATTATTATTGGTGGTAGCAGCAGTGGTTTGTGTTATACCTCAGTTACTGGACTGCTGTTATCTCAGCCCATGGGAGTTACATTATTTCGATTCTCCTCCCCATCCCTCCAGGAGCCAGGGGGGAGGAAGTGGGGGAATGACAGAGCGGCTGAGTGGTTCTGAGATACAGCTGGACTTAAACCACGACAATGCTGGATTTCACTCCCCCCAACATCAAAATGTATACCCCAAGATCACCTTACATTTCCTTACTCTAGTGGAATAAACTTTATGCTGCTAGATTCTCTTTCATCTGGGCAAATGTGAAAATAGACTTTATGATGTATCAAAAGACTTAAATGGGGTGAAATATACTATTTCCTCCTCTCTTGGCTATAAACTTTGTACTACAGTTGCTTTGACTTTCTGCACCTTGCTTTGAGTAGGAAAAAAAATATCATACTTTTACTCTTTTATATAAGCTTGTGGTTTAAACCCAGACGGTAACTCAGACACATGCAGCTGCTCCCTCACTCTCCTCCTTCTTCCTCCCCCCTCTCCTGGAGGGACGGGGAGGAGAATTGAAAGAATGTAACTCCCATGGGTTGAGATAAGTACAGTCCAGTAACTAAGGTATAACACAAACCATTACTGCTACCACCAGTAATAATAAGGGAAATAGCAAGGGAAGAGAACACAACTGCTCACCACCTGCTGACTGATACCCAGCTCGACCCAAACAGAGATCTAGCCCTTCTGGGTAACTGCCCCCAGTTTGTATAGAGGGCATGATGTGCTGTGGTATGGAATACTGCTTTTGTTAGTTTGGATGAGGTGTTTTGTCTCTGCTTCCTCTTGGCTTCCTCTCTCCCCTGGCAGAGCATGAGACTCAGAAAATCCTTGGTCAGAGTAAACATTACTGAGTAACAACTAAAATCATCTTTGATAATTTGCCTTGTTCCCAGGCTGAAAGTAAAAAAGACAGCACTGCACCAGCTACTAAGAAGGAGAAAAATGACTGCTACTGCTGAACCCAGGACAAAGCTCAAAAAACATCTGGAAGGTCACTGCATTTATAGGCATTTGTGGTGAATAACTGATGAGAGAGATGGAGTGGAGACAATGAAAGAAGTCAGTGTGAGTCACATCTAAGAGCCATAAAAGATGAGCAGAATGTCGCTGCCGTCATCAAGAAGCATGGTAAAAGGTCGACTATTTTATCAAAGGGAGAATTCCCCTTGAAACTTCTTATCTCATTTTGCAAAAAGATATTTAAATTATTTAAAAAATAAATAACTGATCTTTTGCAGTTATTCCTCTTCTTAGTCACTGGAGAAATATCTTATCACCTAATTCCTTTATGACTACAAAGAAATAATAGTCTGACGATATATGTTTTCAGTGGAATAAGGTTTATTGCACAGTGGACAGCAGCAAGTTTTTATAAACAGAAAAATATTTTGATTAGAATAGCTAATGCTATTCCACCGTTGTTCTGCACTCAACATTATCCCCCCATTTAATTATTATTCCTTCTTCATACTAGCCACCTTCATGTAAGAGCAGCACAACATTCACTAGTGGGAAATAACTGAATTTCCAGGGGAAACATTCTGGGTTCTTAACTCTAAAAATATGCATAATTTTTCTACAAAAAGTCTGTTCAGGTCATAAAACAAATTGAGTAAACCAGGCATTACTGTCTTCCAGAGTCAATACATGGTTATACACAATATAAAAATCTCTGATTTCTTTCAGTGTGATGTCACATATTTATTACAGTCAAATAAATCTGAATTTTCACTGTATTTACTTATTTGTCAAAACTTTTAAATTCACTGCCAGTCTAATATCTCTGTAACTACATACAGAGGTAAAAATATAACTTGAGAGCAATCAAATTTCATAGTTTTAAAGGTGCCACTATTTATAATCATTGTAACAGCTTTGCCCATTAAATGTTATAACTGCGTTGCAAACAGAAGAAGGCAGAAGCTCATAATTTTTCTCATATATTTTCAGCAAAATTTTCAAGCTGATATTATATGATATGCTTTTCAGCAATGATTAGGAATTCATAACATGGAGATTTCTTTACAAAAGAGGTAATGCGGAAACAAACAGAAACATTTCTCATCAAGTTATCTCTCAGTATCTGATTTATGGTACTTCACTACACATTTTCTCTCAGCATGCCATAATTGTAAAGCAGAGCACATTGTGCTGAAGCTGCAAATATTTTTTGTTCTTATGTGTAACAGAGCCATCAGAAACTGCATTTTCTGCTTTATAAAGAGAAATAAATGAAATTATACAGATTACCTATGCAACAACTGATGTCTATAACCATTTTCAAAGTATAAATAGTAAAATATATATTTATCTACATAGGATCTAGGGAGAAGAATCAGAAGATTGGAGGGAACCCATGAAAGAAGAGGGAGTTGTTAGGAGAAGCTTACTGGACGGCAGATCTATTTGTTTCCATCACAGTGGTGGCTGAAATCTTATTCTCTGAATCATTTTAAAATACCTTGCAGAAATCACCGTGAAATGCTTAAACATATACTGGCAGGCAGATGGACTGACTGCACAAATTAATAAGTCTTTTGTAGCTCTACATTTTAATTGCTATGAATATCAGAAGTCAATTGGAAATCTAAGAAAGCCTACTGATAAGGAAAATACCAAACTGATGCCTCAAAGCTTCATTTTAAGGCATCAATATGCGTATTATAATGCAATAAAAAATTCAGTATCTGTTATTTAGATTCCTTCCATTTACGAGCCAAGTACTGTGCTTGCATAAAGGATATAGCGCATGAGAGAAGTTATTTAAACATTCTAAGTTTTCCACTAGAATCAGAAATATACCAAACAATAACAGTCCAAAATTTTCATATCTGTCCCTGAGGAATTTTACAGTTTCTTCAATACCCAAGTCAGAAATAGAGGCAGATATTGAAATGATATTAGGAAGGAGTAGACAGTCTAAATTTCCCAACTTTTTGCCTGCCTGTCAGTACTGGGGCAGCACCATGGGTTCTTCTCTGAATTCAGCGGTGGGTTTGCTCACGTGGGTGCCATTTATGCAATATTGGTGGCAGCTTCCATTCAAAATATGGATTTCTCTGCAGAGGCTGTACTCAGAGCCCTGAGTTGACCACTATGGTGAAAGGAAAAGATTGGTACTATTGTGCAGTGACAAGGAATGCTGAATCATGGGATGTTCCCAAAGAAATGAGAAGCTCTGAGAAGAAAACTAATAGAGCTTAGATAAAAGCTCTCCAGGGCACAAGAAATGAAGACGACAAAAGAAAGTGAGCAGTGACTCACACTCATTTGGAACCCTCCAGCAGCTCTCAAACTGTCATACAAGTATCACTTGTGTCATATGAACTATGGTAAAATTCAAAGGCTGAAATCAGAAGCTGTATGGATAAAAAGTTCTAAAGATGTTATTCAGCAGATTGCAAGTTGTGATGGAGTAGCTATTACAGCAGGAAAGCTGTAGGAAAGGTAGAGGCCTTGTGAAATATTTGTAGAGGAAGAAGATGAACTCTCATCTGTTGTGTATTGGCACCAAAGAAACCCACTGTGTAGACACCTTACAATTGAGCCTGTGTATAGATTTCATGTTGTCTCTATGTTTACTAGTTCTATCCTAAGAAGTAAAAATTACTATTTATAGGATAAGGGCATTTATGACATTTTAGTTTCAGGCTCTATACAAAAATCTATACTGAGAAATAGAGGTACTATTGATCCTATGATCTGCTATTTTGCTTCCCTACAGAAGGAAAGGTGTAGTGCTTAGTTGTAACATTTGTGCTTTACTGCTGCCCTTGCTACAGGAGACACATCTCTGCATACAAGGATGCGATATACACCTCAAAGTAGCAATATCATTGGTTGCTGCATTAGCATGTTTCAGTCTACAGCAGACAAAGTGTAATTATGGATGTATGTGCCTCATGATGTAGGTGGACATTGATCTTTGCTGGAAGTTTTATTCTTCTTATAAAGGCATTATTCTTATGCAGATAGTAAGAACAATTAAAAACAGTGCATCAAGCCCATGCTGCTTAAGAATTTCTGAATTTGTGCTAGCTGGGCATGTAACTCCAGTCACATGCAAATGCAGAAGTTTTAACCTGTCATTTTGCTAAGGCTTTTGTTTTTTACGGGGGGTGCAGCACACCAACGGGTTGCAGAAACTTAACTAGTTAACATTTTGAGCTTCTGCAGAAGTATCTGTGTGAACACAATACCATTTCTTTCTGCTTAGGTCACAGTAAAAGAGACCTAAGATAAATTATATTGTTTGACATAAGTCATGGGCCAAGAACACATCTCTGGATGTGAAATATGTGATGTGAAGCATAATACAGAGGTTCTCCTTTGCTCCTTTGTAATTCCTTTATCCACTCAATGGAAAAAGGAATCGGCTGGATGGCTGCACTGAGAGTTGTGCTCTATGCCCAAGTAGAGACCAGTTGCAAATGGTGTTCCTCAGGGGTTGGTATTGGGACTGGTGTTGTTCAACATCTTTGTCCGCAACATGGACAGTGAGATTGAATGCACCCTCAGCAGATTTGTTAATGACACCAACCTGTAAGTTGGTGGGGAAAGGACGCAATCCAGAGGAACTGTAAAGTCTTGAGAGATGGGACTTTATGAACCTCAGCAAGCTCATCAAGGCCAAGTGCAAGGTCCTGCACCTGGGTCAGGGCAATCTCAAGTGCAAATAACAGGCTCAGTGGAGAATGAATTAAGAGTAGACTTCAGGAGGACTTCAGTGTGTTGGTTGATGAGAAATTCAACATGAGCCAGCAGTGTGTACTTGCGACCTGGAAAGTCAGCTGTATGCTGGGCTGTATCACAAAAAGCGTGGTTCTTTTGCCCCTCTGTTCCACTCTCATGAGACCTCACCTGTAGGACTGTATCCAGCTCTGGGGCCCCAACATAATAAGGACATGCAGCTGTTGCACTGAGTCCAGAAAAGGCCATGAAGATGATCAGACACCTGAAGTACCTTTCATGCTGACAGGCAGAGAGTTGAGCTTGTCCAGCCTGGAGAAGAGAAAGCTCTGGGGAGACTTTATAGTAGCCTTCCAGTATCTAAAGGGGGTCAGCAGGAAAACAGGAGACTTAATTTCTGCAAGGGCAGGCAGTAATAAGGCAAGGGGGAATGGCTTTAACTGAAAGAAGTTTTAGGAAGAAATTCTTTACTGCAAGGGTGGTGAGACATCGGAACAGGCTGCCCTGAGAAGTTGTGGATGCCCCATCCCTGGAAGGTTCAAGGCCAGATTGGTTGGGGCTCTGAGCAACCTGTTCTAGTGAAAGGTGTCCCTGCCTTTGGCAAGGGAGTTAGAACTAGGTAATCCTTAAGGTCCCTTTCAACCCAAACCATTCTGTCATTCTGTGGTACAATGAAGACTTTGTATATTGCCTTTGGCACTGAATGTGGCAACAAAATACTGTTCCTATTGTGTTTTCTTGGCATACAGTCTTGTTGAGTATATATTCTTATGCCTTACAATATATATCCAATGAATTAAAAGACATAGTTTTTTGGCTATTTCTCATAAATTTTCAGTATACAACCCAAGCATGAACATCTGCTTAAAAAAATTTTTGGATTTAATTTTCATTTTAATAAGCCAATGTTTTAGGTTTCTTAATGTCTGTCATTTTGCTTTTCTTTCAACATTTTTTTCTATGGAAGAATGTTTTGGTAACAGAAAATTACAAGCAGAATTGTGGACACAAATTCAGAACAAGGTCTGTCATTCCATATTGACATAAAAGAAGCATTTCCCAGAAGGCTGAAACCTAGAAAATGCATTGGGGTTTATCCTCCGATCAACTGGAAATGAGTACATAAATAACTTGGGGTGTGAAAAACAGACTGTTATGTTTAAAATTTTACTGTTGATCACAAATCAACACTACGATAGAAAACATGTTTCTGAAAAATTTACAGACAGTAAGGACATTTTAACATTAATGAAGATCCAAAAACTCACTGTACCAAACTGTACCAAACTTTAGCATGTCAGTCTTATGATGAATGTCTGTAAATACTTACTTGCATGACAACCCTTAAAGATATTTACCAAAGCTCCTTAAATTTCACATAATGGACAAGTAAATGCCAGAGCAAATATATGATAGACTTCTGGGTTTTGGAATATCATGTTCCAAAACAAAAGCTGACCTTGTATTCAGTTATTAAGGCAAATAGGAACTTTTTAGGAGGTATTTTCTAGCACTGTTTTCTATGTTTTCCATTCTTTCTGTGCAGAGGGAAAAGTGGTGCTTCATATTTGTAACCCATGTTCTAAGCACTACAACATGAAAGCACCTTTGGGAAAGGAGCTTGCTCTGAGAATATTACATTGATTATTTTAAATTGTAGGGTGTTTTTTGTTATTGTTTTAGGTTTTGGGGTTTTGTTTGGTTTTTTTTTTTTGTTGTTGTTGTTTTGCTTTGGGGTGTGTTTTTTTTTTTGTTTTGTATTTTTTTTTTTTTAAATCACAGATAATAGAGAAAAGCATACTTTAAGATCAGAGGCATAGTGAGTAGTTACGTGAATTTGATATACTCTACTAAAGGTATTTCAAACTTACAAGAAAATTATACCCATATAGCCCAGCTATGCAATATAGATATAATGAGTTACATATTATAAGAAGTTAAGAACCATCAAGGAGTTGATGCAGAGTCAACT
>JAOEHX010067817.1:0-19855 GCA_025448015.1 Bolborhynchus lineola
ATCCACTGCAGGAATGAATTTACACTGGCTTTGTGCCACCTAATCTGGAGAACTGAGACACAGCTTAGCATTTCTGAGACAAACTATGATGTGTTATAGGCAGTATGCAGCTTAACTTCGAAGGAAGGAGAGAAGATGTTTAAATGGGTTTGGTTTAATTGAAGCAGGATTTAAAAAAGACCTGGGCCAGCTAAAAAAACCCAACCACCCTCTCTTAAAAGCAGTGGCAAAGGTTTGCTGTCTGCCTTTCAGGAGGAGTTTTCTCAAATGACAAACTGTGCTGAATTCTGCTTCTCAGTCACAAAGCCCATGATTTGCACCACAATTTAGTGATTCGTGCATGAATATCTGTGAAATAATGACTGAGCAGGCATAGCAGTAAGTCCCTGTACACTCTTAATGTTATGCAGTGCAATTTCTCCAAGGGAAATAAGAATTTACACTGTAAGATATACCCCAGCCACACAAAGCACAGATCCCCGAAGGCCCCATTAAACTGATGTCATGTTGACCATTGGGGATGTGCTGGCCTCTATACCAGCTCCTTTGTTTTGTGGCTTCTCAGTAGGCTCCCTCATTATTTTGAGGGAAATGCAGTCAACAGATTGAAGATTAAAAAGAGACAAAAGCAAGATGTGAAATATCAGCCCAGTCAGAAATGAACAAAAGCCATTTGATTTTCTCTTCAGAGAAGGCAGTCTAGTGAGAAACATACAGTTGTACCTACAGTTTGGCACATACTGGGAGGTGTTT
Source organism: Bolborhynchus lineola (assembly GCA_025448015.1). Taxonomy (NCBI): domain Eukaryota; kingdom Metazoa; phylum Chordata; class Aves; order Psittaciformes; family Psittacidae; genus Bolborhynchus; species Bolborhynchus lineola. The sequence goes on from JAOEHX010067817.1 coordinate 754, forward strand.
GATCACTTCCATCACCTACCCATCCATCAGCAGTTAGATTTGTTTTCAGGGCAGTGATAAGGAAGAGTGAGGGGGAGGCCAGTGTCACCCTAAGCTGTTTCAGAGAAAGAGCAAGAGATAGAGATGTTGCCCTGTTTGCTGGTGGCAGTTGGTTTCTTCTGTTTGAAGCTAGAGTGACTAGCCTCCTCCTTCTTTGTATTTTTGATTGCTATCACATTGTGCTCCTGTGTGCCATTCTTTTGGTGCAGTATAAAATATATGTTCTGACCTGAAATTAGACAAACAAGAGAGGTGCAGCTTGCCCTGCAGTTTCAGACATAGCAGGAATGCACTAAAGAATACTTCAAGGGCTGCTCAGTGACAGTAAGCCCTGTCCTGAAGCTTTTGGTCAAAGTGAAACTGTTGTTTCCGTCCAAGCCACTGATATGGCTCTACAGGAACCCCTTATCTGCGCTGACAGGAGTTTCTGATAGCTAGTTGTGACTCCACAACAGAAGTTTAGCAACAGGAGTAGATGATCTCCTAAGGTGCCTTGCAGCCTCTTCTGTGCTGTCAGTTTGTATCCTCAGAGAGAAGCCAGACTTGGTGGGATTTTCTGTTTCCAACACTCTTGAACAGATACCCAGCTTTGATAAGATATGCCAGAAATATTTTTATGTGAATAAGTAAACAAAAACTAAATGAAGAAATCAATGGCTCAGGAGTTTCAACAGGCATTTCATTTTAGTAATACAGCATTTAATTTTTCTGCTTGGCAGCTTTGTACAAACAGGTGGGGAGGAAAGCTGGCTTAACTTGTGGTTTTTGATACAGCCAAATGTCAATATTCAAAAGTGTCATGCAAATCAAAGCCCCAGATCTGAATGGCTCCATTCTTGAGGAAGTTTGCACAGAGATCCAGATCTCACAGATGGCTTCTATCTTTATGATGATCTCGTAAAGGCCTCAAGGCTGAACCTCAGCATAGTCTAGAGCTGTATGCTGCAGACTGAACTTATCTGAAAATTTATAGCTGAGGAAAGAAAACGGTTGTTGCTCTCAGATTCAGAAATAGCTTTTTCTTCCACTGAAAACTGATGTTGTCATAGTAGCCAATTGTTCTTACCATAATGTATTAGAATGGCTGGGAGAGTAGAAGAAAGTCTTTCAGGTGTGCCCAGGACAACATACAGTGAATAAAAAGGAAGATGCCATTCCAGCTTCTAGCTAGTAAAGGTTTGTTGAACACTACTGAAGGTTTTTGAGGTGTTGCATAAAGTCATGAGCAGTCCAAGAGAAAAACAATCATACCAAGAAGAAAATAATTTTCTCTGAACACTCTTGCAAGCAACACTGAAGGCCAAAGGAAAACATCAGGCAACTCAAAAGGTGAAACAAAAATCTGGTAGAGAGAATCTCCTACCGTTTCCTGTCAAATGTTTCCATTAATCTGTATGAACCTTTTACACAGCAGTCAAATGTGAATAAATCTTTGTGGAGTTCCTGGTGCCTTAAGGCCGAGCACACTAACAGCAGGCTTTGCATATATATATACACATATATATAAGGAAAATAGTTTCTCTGCATTACTAAACTATGATTCTGCACTGAAGACTCATTCAAACACAATGTTAGATTGATTCCAGTTAATAGGTTTTGAAATGGATAGAAGTAAAGTAACACAAGCACACGCTAAGACACATATGCCCAGAAACAAGTGATAAGGATTCAGTTACATGCCCAGGTTAATAATAGCTTTTCATAAATTCTCTCAGGCTAGGCAGTGTACTGACTTTACAGTCAGTAAATAAACTCATCTTCACTCCTGGTACTAAGTACATAATCCCCTAAAAGGAGACAGATATTGAGATACTGTAAATAACCAACTAGTGGGAAAGGCTGGATCTGTACTTAGGGTACACAATTGGGTCCAGTTCCCCTGATGCCATAAGCCCCTGTGGTACCACTAGATACACCGTTAACAAAATCTTTGGGGTTTAAAGGTCCCTGTACCCTACTGATTTTATTTTTTTTCCAGATGCACCATTTTCTGCGCTAATAAAAAAGAGTAACAGCATTACATGTCCTCACAGCACAGCTAGAGTAATTGCATTAAAGCTTATGAGGGTCTGAGGTGAAGGTAATGGACACTGCATAAATATCGCACACTGAAAATGTAGCAGTATATATCGCACCCACTTCCTACCCACACTCTGAGGGGACTTTTCACAGGGGCAGAACAGAAATTATGTCAAATCAATTAATTATTAAAATCTCCCCAGGAAAGTTGATATATTATTTTCTGGTGTCCAAAGAGATAAGCACAAGAATTGTTATTCTTTAATTTTGCATGCAGTTCTGCTGATTTTCATCACACCACTGAAGAGGAAGTATCTTGGGAAAATCTGAGCCCTGATCCTCCTTTGTTTTGGTAGTTTGGAGTTGGGAAGGAAAGGAAGTGAGGATCACAATTCCTATCTATTTTTCCAAATATGAAAGTCTGCTTGGCCACAGTCACACAAAGAATTCTCTGTATGCCAACCAGAAGCGGGTCATTGCTTGCTTACACTTTGCCAGTCTTTTTATTTGCAAGTTATTTTAGCAGCTCTGAATAAGGATATCCTGTGGCCAGCTTGGCTGTGTCCATTCCTGCCCATTTAATTATTGTTTAGGCATGACTCCAGGCCATCCTGCTTCTATCATGAGAAAGGCAGAAAGTGACCACTCCCTTGGCAGAGTTACCAGTATTTCATGATGTAGGATCCTGTGTCATTAATCTATTCGTGCACACAGATTTTGAATAAATCAGGACTAAAATTGTTTGTAACCCAAATGAAATATTTTACAAAAGCATATGTTAACTTTTAGTCATTCAGGCTACACTTTGTACAACCAATGCCACAGGGGAAAAAAATCTAGTGATTATAAATTGTGAGGTGTGACATGCCCTTGTATGTGTCAACAGCTAAAACAATTATTTCTGCAGTAAATAAACACAGAAAATCAAAGAAACAGGGAGATTATCCTTCTGAACAGTTTCTAATAACAATTTCATTTTAGCCAGCATATCTGACCTCCCTTTTTTTCTATCAACCTAATTTATTTACTCGACCATTTCTTATGGATTGAGTTTACAAAAAGAAAATCCTCAATATAATTAGTGGGGGGCAGAGTACATTTGAAAGGGAGGACACTAGTATAGAAAGCATAAGAAACCTTTGTTCCTAGTTTGAATTCTTTTGTGCATCTTTCCTCACCCTATACAGCTACCTTATAATTACAAATAAACCATCAGACTGATACTTGCTATGAGCAACAGATCCCATTTTCTTTGTAACTAACCTACTTCCTCATTCTATAATGAAAATGGATCAGTATAAATATGTTAATGGCCTTACCTGAGGCAGGCATTTCAAAAGAAGATAACTGAGTGTGATGTACAGTTTGAGTTCGGAGCTTCCTGTTTCAAAGCATGCACAGATATCTATTTTTGTAGAGCAAAGAAAATACTAATGAGCTTTAGACATAAAACATTTGGTACCATCATGCAGCTGCTGTATGCCAGAAATGCTGACAAACCTGTTTGTAAGTCTGCAACAACCACAACACAGTATGATTCACATTCATGTTGACCTTTGTCTTGTTTGTGATAGAAAACAATTAAAATTACCAGAGTCAACAGAGTGCAAACTATGTAGAGTAATTGGGTTGGGTTATCTATGCCTTTAACTGTTTTTCTGTGTTTCATCATTCTGGCTCACATGTACACAGAAGCTACTGAACCATTCATGCATGCTCATGTGGAAATGTAGATTCAGTGTGTTTGACAGCTGAGGAAAATTATAAAGCAATGTTGTCAAACAATTGCACAGAAGATGCAAGAAGCATTACTTAAACTGTCAATAAGCCTCAATATTAATGTAAATTATCAAATCAAATTAGTTGAGCTAAACCCAGTGTAAACATTCATCTTAAGAGAACAGCATTTGGATATTTGATGATTAGCCTTCTAAGACAGCAGGCTAAATGTATAAATTGTATTAATGTTTCCCTTATTAACACAGTGCTTTTACGTATTTACTCAGGAATTACTTGTCTAGGACACCTTAGTTTTAAGGAACGCTTTTATCACAGAACAATATCTTCCTTGCTCTCATAATTTCCACCAGGTGTTCAACACAAATACAAGGTGAGGTCTCCTAGTGCTGGTGGAAGGTGATGACAGTGGTAAGTGGCATTCAAATGTACTTATATTCTTGTAGTAATGGTGCTTTAAATATAGGTTTTAGCTTTGAATTGGATTTTTTTTTTCACTGCAAACCTGTCTTTTATTTTCATTTTCTTATGTTCTTTTATTTCAGGAATACCTCCATATGTGCTGACATTTTGTATTTGTCATCCCTTAGACCTAGTAGTCTCTTTCCTTCCAAGTGCCACAGAGTTGATTCATATAGCTATTTCTTCTTGTTGCTATAGACTCTCAGACCTTTCCATCATGCTTCTCCCTGTAGCATTCTATTCACTTACCAAAAAAAAAAAAGTTTACGGTTACAAGAGTGTTTTTGCCATCATTGCCTTGGATGCTTTCCTCCTTTTCTGCAGGAACTAGCAATGACTATTCAAGTCATGAGTACAGTTTTACCTTTGACTTGCTAAGTTTATCCAGGCTAATATCACTGTCTTTTTGCCATTAGTCCTCAAACTTCATTGGCAATGATTGTCCATCTTGTTTCCTAATCTTTGCTCTGCAGTCAGCGACTATTTCTGTTCTTTGGTGTTTTTTTCAACTAATAAGAGGAGATTGGGAAAACCAATGAAGTGTATAACAAACTGTGTTTCAGGTTTTTTAATTCTGGTAGCTTCCCCTCCCTCTAAAATCTCCAAAGACAGAATTATAAACATGCATACAATAATTTACAGGAAGTATTGGTTTTTATTTAAGAAAATGAGTACTTTTGTACCCTCATGCTTCAGCACGTAAACCAGTGATGAACTGATAGGATTAAACAAATGTTCTACCTTATTTTTTACATAATTTTCCTCTACAGACTTTTTCTAATCTTCTCTTAAAGCAGCCAACCATTTTTACAGCACAAAACAAACTGGAGTCTGATGTGAAGGAGGGTTTCCTTGGACATACAAAATAGAAATGTACAATGGGAAATCCCAGCACAGAAGTTAATAATGTCACTTCCTTAAGGGTTTAATATGAAAATGCCCTAAACCACTTAATTCCAGGTTCTAAAATCCTGTTTGTCTACCTGTTCAATGGGTAAAGACCCACTTGTAGGGAATAAAAGATGTTATTCAGAACATTATAGCATTTTGGTGCCTAATTCCTGGACAAAGACCCGTTGTCCTTGGCACTGTAGGAATAGTGATAACAAGACATCCTCTGCTTCTGAGAGAGCTTAGGCTAGAGTGAGAAGGCTAATAAAAGAGTAAAGAAACCACATATTTCTTGATCAAAATTTACTTGGAGAATGCTGTTTTCAACAGTGTATAGGCATCAAAGGAAAATTATAAGGGAGACAGGGAAGAAAAATAAAAAGGTAGCTCTGTAACTAGTCATGGACCTTTCTTTTAGAGTATGAAGGGTTCTGGAAAGAAACACAAAGATTCTATGGTTAAAGGTCAACAAGAGAAGTGGAGGCTGGCATCATATCTGGCCAGAAATCAGGATTTTTATAGGAAATGAGAATAAGCCCATATGGCCAGAATGGGTGTCAGCAGTCTTACAGAAGGAAATCAAGCAGTGTGGTCAGAGAAATAGAGAATAGAAGCCCAGGAATGGGATGCACAGGAAAATCTCAGAGGTCAATATGATGTTATGAAAAAGACCTTTGCAGCACACAGGGTGGGTGTGAGTAAGGTTGAGACTGCATTTCACAATGAAAGAGAAAAGGATGTTCCAGTAAGTGGCATGTGGGATAAGGGCCCTGCTTTGAAGAGGATGAGAAAGGCATACTTTTATAAATGTAATATAGAAACAATTTATAAATTTCTTACACAAAGCAGTGTGAGAATTTTGAAAGGGCACCAAGTTGAAGATGGTGTAGTCTTCACAGACCTAAAAGATAGGAACAAGGCTTTAACCATACTAAAAAAAATTAAGAAAGAAGTGGCAATTTTAAATCATAACTTGTTACATTAACATGGACTTTTCTTGCATGCTGTGGTTTGTATTATTTTCTATACTGTAAATTATTTCAGCATAGTGCAACGTAAACATGAAGAATCTGACATCTATTCTTAAAGAAGCATGCTTCCTAGGAGGAAGTGCTCCAGACGTTATTAGCTATGTACACATTTAATTGTTTTGGAGCATAATAGCTGATGCGAGGCAGATCTTCACATCACTGCTGTCACATTAATTATATTATCATCACACATCTTTTCATTGTTAGAGTTTTATATTATATAGCTGCCTTTGTATGAATAAGCATTAATCCATACCTCTGCCCAAAGAAAATGTGTCATCCAAGCATGCACTTTAGCTACATACTGATAATGCTATTATAACATATCTGAGAACATAAATATGCATATCTATATATTAAAAATATATTTATATTGTTAAGAGTATTCAAGGTAAAGTACACAAACAAATACTTGTTAGGGATTCCCACTATCTAGAGTACACCTATACCATCATACAAACTGCAGTTCCCTCATTAGGTCTTCAGAATTATCAGCTCATATTTATTTGTTCTTGAGTCCAGACTTATAACACGAGTCTACCTCAAATTATTTAGCTTGTGCAAATTCAAGGGTCAATGAGTGAGAGATTCTGGCAACTGTGCAGATCCAAGAAAGAAAACAGGAGAGGTTTTGATAAAAAAGCAGATGTCTCTTGGAAATGGTCCCATTTTCATATTTGTGAGAGAACTCTACTAATATAATAGCTTTTCTGACTCTTCTCACTTGCTTATTTTTTATGTAAGACAAAGGGGCATTCAGTAGCTCACATAATCAGATAAAAAAATCACAAAACAACAAACCAGAGGATTTGTTCAGTTAATTGTTGAAGATACATCTGTTCAAAAGACAAATAACAAATCAAAATACTTCATATACAGTGCTCTGCATAAAATCATATACAAAGCAATTTTACAAGGCAGTGTGCACTTGCAGCCTGAAAAGCCAACTGTACCCTGAACTGCATCAGAAATGTGACCAGCAAATATAGGGAAGTGATCCTGCCCCTTTAGAAAAGAACTAGCTGATGGCTGCGCACGGATAGTTGCACTCAATGGCTCAATGTCCTCCTAGAAACAGGTAACAAGTGGTGTCCCTCAGGAATCGGTGTTGGGACCGGCCTTGTTCAACATCTATAGCAACATGGTCTGTGGGATTGAGTGGACCCTCAGCAAGTTTGCTGATGACAACAAGATGTGTGGTTCAGTTGATACACTGAAGCGAAGGGATGCCATCCAAAGAGACCTTGATGTATCATCAGGGGCCTACAGGATGCTAGAGAGGGACTCTTCATCAGGGACTGTAGTGATAGGACAAGGGGTAATGGATTCAAACTTAAACAGAAGAAGCTTAGGTTAGATATAAGGAAGAAGCTCTTTACTGTGAGGGTGGTGAGGCACTGGAATGGGTTTCCCAAAGAAGTTGTGAATGCTCCATCCCTGGCGGTGTTCAAGGCCAGGTTGGACAGAGCCTTGGGTGACATGGTCTAGTGGGAGGTGTCCCTGCCTATGGAAGGGGAGTTGGAACTAGATGATCTTGATGTCTTTCCAACCTAAACCAGATTCTATACTCCGCTCTTCTGAAACCCCACCTGGAGTACTGTGTTTAGCTCTGGGGCCCCCAACATATGAAGGACATGGAGCTGTTAGAGCAGGTCCAGAGGAAGGCCACAAAAATGATCAGAGAGCAGGAGCACCTCTCCTATAGAAACAGCCTGAGACAGCTGTGTTTGTTCAGCCTGGATAAGAGAAGTCTCCAGGGAGACCTTAGAACAACCATTCAGTACCTAAATGGGGCCTGAAAGAAACCTGAAGAAGGATTTTTTTGTAAGAGCAAGTATTGACAGGTCAAGGGGGAATGGATTTAAGCTGAAAGAGGGGATATTTGTATCAGATATTAGGAAGAAATTATTTACTATGAGGGTGCTGAGGCACTGGCACAGATCATCCAGAGAAGTTGTGAAAGCTCCACCACTGGCAGTGATCAAGGCCAGGTTGGATGGGATTTTGAGCAACATGGTCTAGTGGAAGGTGTTCCTGCCTGTGGCATGGGGCAGAACTTTAAGATCCCTTCCAACCCCAAAAATTCTATGATTACGATTCTATGATTCTGTGACATATGTAGTCTTTCCTCTTAGGCATTAATAGAATCCATCAAAACCCAGTAAGGGTGGGGGAAAGACTCCTTGAGCAGCATTTATCAGTACGACATGATTTTTGTTTATAAGAAGGTGTGAAACACCATTAAATGGTACCAGTTTTCAGGAACAATGATTTACTATGTGTATCAGCATCTGAGTATAGTTTTTCACTTCAGAAAACAGATTATGGTTTTTAAAATATTTTGTAAAGGGAGCAACAGAACATTTTCATAGTGAAAGAAAAATCCTTTTCATGTTTTATTAACTAAAACTTGCCAAGGAATACTGAGGTGTAGAACTCCATAGAGACAAATTTAGAGGAGGAAGATAATTTTCAGCTTCGATTATGCATTATTCTAAATTTAACAAGGGCTCTGAAATATGATACTTCAGAAAATATAGCCCCAAAACTGCCAACTAGACTTGCAAAACTGCAAGGTGTTGCAAAGGAATAGAAGAACTCTACTAAAGGTAAAAGTTAGGAAATGTTTAGCTTTTCTTTAAGACTGGAAAGGCAAAGTACACTCCAGATCCTTTAAGCTCTTATCTCCATTGTTAGGTCTAAAAATATAACCAGTCTTAGAGAATTTGATGAAATTCAGTGAAGTAAAGTTAAATATATGCTCGAACACTGGCATCATAAGAGTGAGATACATCACAGCATTCTCTAGCACAAAATTTTATGAATTCAAGAAAATTTGAGTTTGCTATCTTCAGTGGTATATTACATCAGCTTTATTTTTTTGCCATGCTTTCAAGGACATACCTGGGAAGTGCAGGTTCAAGAAATTCTGGTATAGTCCTTTTAATTTACCATGTTGGTATGGTTGTTAAGAAACATGTTTAGACATGTATTTTGACAAATTTAGAGCTTAGTTTTTGAAGGATTAATTTTTTGCTCCCATTTAAAGTAAGAAATTTATTTAGCCTGAATCTCTGATCTTCATATCACATCCAGCTGCTTAGCAAAAATCTATGTGCTTTCATTGCTGCCTCTTTGTTGCATCTGTTGTAGAGTAGTAAGCAGTTTGATCTTTCCTTTCGAAAAGCATAACACACTCAAAGCTTTTATTATAAAGTACTAATAAATAAAACATGGTGAATAATGGTATTGCAATAAATTACAAATAGCTTTTTACTTGCTTGCATTAACATTCAAGAATTTCAGTTTATCTTTAGATATGCACATATGCACAAAAATAATTTTCTGAAATACTAAACCATATGACAAAGAATTATTGGTGCCTTCCAAACAGGAGCTGTCAGGATGAAATATTTTTGTTCTAACATGGCTCATTTTCAATATCATCTTCACAAAAAAAGTTACCAGCTATTTTAATTTCTCAGGGTGAATATGTATACAAATCCATATTTGTTACAGCTATTCAGTAATTTTGTTCTTAAATCTTTAAGAGGAAAAACACTAACCCCTTTTGTCTTTCCCATGCGGTTTCTCTGGCGGCACTCACATTGCTCTCAGAAAACACAAAGTCATTAAATGTTACTTGAAGTGTCCATAAAAGCTTGAGAATTTCTGTGAAAAGGTCCTTACAGGTACTATTTCTGTGAAAACATCAGCCTCAACATGTGTCAAGTACATATAACAGCATGTCTGTGCTCACTTCAGCAGGGACAGTGAGCTTTGCACTAGGTACTGAACTGGCCAACTCTAATCCTGTTTAGCTGGGGAAAAAATAAAGCAAAGAATGGAGAAGAAATAAGATTTTAAAATGTGCTTCTGAATGGGAAGAAGAGTATTGACATGAGGAAGAAGTACTGAGTCAGCCCTTAATGACATCTGTTCAGTTTTCCTCTATGCAAGTCAGTTCCACATCTTTGTTACAGTAACACTTTCCCTCCAGCCATCATTCTTGTCTATTTTAACCAGATGCCCTTCAGTGCAGAGGCTCTCTTGGACATTTGAATGCCTTCCAGCTTGATGGGGGGCTGGTACTCTCCCAGGTACTCCAGGGACTGGTCTAATAAACTGTTTACATATGCCTTGCAATTCAAATTAAGCTTTGCTCACCCCTGATCTGAAATAGAGAGTGAATTGGAGGTGATAGTTTCAAGAAAACTGTAACTGAGAATTAGAGTTGACAAAACAAAGACAATAGGCCAGGTCTCTTCCATTGGAGGATGTCAGGACTAACTCAATTAAGTATAACTGAATTACGCTGGAGCAGAGGAATGGAAAAGCTTGACCGATGCATGCAAAAATGAGTGTTTGGCAGAGGAGCAGGGACCCAGGCTGCTTCTGAACTAAAGATTGCTGGTAAGGTGGCTGCAAATTTGGTTGAAAGGGGATGTTAAATGTGAATGAAGGTCAAGCTGAATCAGTGTATTTGCAGGGAGAATGTTAAACACCAGTGAAGTGGTAAGATGAGGACAATGCAGATTAGCCTGTGGAGACAGAATTAGTTATGTTGCTTTATCTGACTTGAAAGGGGAGAGAGGGGGATAATAACACTGGATTAGTAGGTCATAAAGAAGATAGTTTCTTCACACTACCATTTGAACCCAACACGTCCATGCCAAAAAACATACAGATGCTAGTAGTATATTTGGTTTATAAACCCACATTATAAATCTCATTCTTATCGTATCACCTCTTTAGTTTATGGGCTTTTTAATTTAAAACACTTCTTGTACAGCTATGCATATGCTTTCAGCTTCAATAAGGCTTTTGAATGGCAAGTATTCACCTGGCTTTGAGTTCACCCATTCCCATAAAAAGCTTATTTTTAAATATATTTCCAAAGCTATCAAAGCTTTCTGAGGAGGTGAAAAGCAGCCAGCTTAGAAGCATTGTGCATCTTGCAGTCTGTCCAGCCTGCCTCTTCTCTAAGAGTAGTCCATCAGCATCACTCAGGAGTGGTACCATTGTGTCTCAAACAAGAGCTGAAGGAAAGGAGAAGGGGGTCTGCTGTGGGTCCTCACATGTGGCTGGCCAATGTGCTGAGCAATTCTGGGCAAGCAATGCTGCTGAGAGGTGAAACCTCCCCTGGCAGTTCCCCCACCCCAGGAAGTACTGGGCTTACCCAGGGCACCCTGTTTGAGAGGGACTCATGATTTTCCAAGTGGTCTTACAGGCTTCACCAAGCCGTGAAAGGAAGGCTGCCTTTTCATTTATGAAAGAGTTCTTTCTTTTTGAAAGTCAGCCATCTCCCATATAAAGTGTGTTCATTTGATTTTCCCTCTAGAACCAGAAACAGTCATCAATACAGAGCTGCTGCCTCAAGAGTATCTATACAACCCCCAATCTCTCACCCCATCCTAAACACACACAGTGCTTAAACCATGTAATACTTACCAAAACCCATGAAGAGTTATTTTCCTCTGGCTCTCTCCATTAGGGCTGAGATTTCATGTCTGTGTTAGAAAGATTTTTAATATAAAACAGGAATTTGTTCTGTGTCAGCTCTTTTAACACAAATTATGGTGGCTGTCGAAGGTGTCAATTAGACTGACAAGACTACAAGTGCAGGTCTTGCTCTCCGAGAGCCGAGTAGTAACAGACTATTTCTATTACTGTATTGAGGCAGCTGTCAGAAACTAATCCAGCATGTGGTCTTCATCCTACAAGGTAGAGTACACACCTTATACAGCAATTTAAAACCTATACTGTAATGCAAGCAATGAAAAGTGTCTGCTGAGTCAGGAGGGGGAACAGAAAGATAGTGAGGACTCTATATTATTTAGCCTGAAATGAAGTAAACCCAGTTTGTCTGCTGCCTGAATTTTAACAAGCATATGATTTTTGTCAACATCAAGATGAGAGACAGAAGGGAATTTTTGGAGGGCCCCTCTTAAAAGAGAGGAAAACACAAGATGACTGGTATTATTGGTCAACAGCAGAAACAAAGAGATAGTCTAGGTAGATATTTCACAGCAGAGAAAGAGGGAGGAAAGTTTTGTAGTGGGTCATAGCTGAAGTGACAAGTAGTACTGTGATGATACTTTTTATTAAATAAGCAGTTTATTCTACCAGTGAGTACAACCTCTCTGCCCTCAAGACAGTACTGACAAGCCAGGAAAAATGTTGTTGCAGGAGCCTTCTGGTCCTAGCAGGGGAATAAGAAATTTTTCTGTAAGGGTGGAGAGGAGAGGTAGAAAATATTTGGAAGGTTATGGAGGGAATAAGGGGAAAACTTTAGCTTTGATGCAACTTTAGAATCAAGAATAGAATTACTGTAAAGAGAAAAATAGCTCCAAGATTGAGCAGATTCTGTACAAGAAAAAGTGGATTTGCCAGGGAAAGATTGGGAGCTCTGGTTTGTGCCTGTGGTGGCAGGATATCCATGAAGAGACTCAGACCAACATTGAGATATGGTGAAATAAGGAGTAGTTTAAGTTAATCAAGGTAAGCAGAAGAAATTGCACAAACTAGCTGTGTGCCCAGTTTCAAGGCTGCAAGTGACTTTAAGTGATATAAACAAGAATATTGCTGCAGCTAGCCTGTTCTGTGCTTAATTTGTCAACTGCAGTCATTGCTCTCCATGGCACCATCACAACCTCCACAGCAAATGACTACAGTGTTACAAACTGAGGTGTATATGAGGAATAAGCAGCAGGAAAAGGTTAATCCACCATTAATATTTTTGCCTCTTGGAGTGTGTGCACCCAGAGAGGAAAAGATTCTACTCAGAAGTTGTCTTTACATGCTAAAAACATTTTATGTTCCATAACATAAAACGAATTTTATATTTTCAGGAAGTTTTTGTTAAAAATTTTTTACAGATGTTAGCGAAAGTTTTATCTTTGCTGTCTCTATGACTTCTGTTTGACTGTATTCTGTCAGGCCAGCAAACCTAAACTCAAGCTGAAAGTAATTTTTATCCTCTGCAGTAATAAGTACCATCAGTTGAAGTGCAACTCATACCCTTGAATCACAGTATAGCTTAGCTCACTTTCCCATTGTTGCACTGGTTTTAAAAATGAAAACTTTTTAAGAGTGTTTTAGGCAGAAAATATGTGCCAATGGAGAAGGCTCATTCAGTAAGAATTACACCGAAATAGTACCAATCACTTTTGAGAACACAAACAGACTCTGCTGTATGTGCGACCAGTGCAAACACAAAGAAAGAAGAAAGTGCAAACCTTACATGAAGGTGTCTGACATAAAGGACTTAAAATTTCACACTAATTCCACCATCTGAGTAGTCACTGAAAGAAAATACCTGCAAAGCAGTTTTTCTTCTCTATATTCTCTACTAAGTGAAGGAGACCACCTTCAAACAGGTGTACATTTCTGGAGAGGAGATATTGATTAGCATGTGTGCAAGACACTGCATGATAGGAAGCAGACCACTGACTCAAGTAAGAAGGGATCACTGGAATGATGCATCAAAGATGGTACTGCACTCACCAGCTGATATAAAAAAACAGATTGAATATAATAGCATACTCTGATAAAATACCACAAGGGAAGTGGCACATAAAGGAGCTACAATAACGGGATGAAGTATAACTATCATTTTGGCAGTTTTGTCTAAGACATTACTAGGAGAGCATGTATGTTTTGTTGCCTCACTTTGCGCATAACATTTTCATCGGCTGCCTGTTATTTGTCATGGCATGAGAAGATGTGATCCTTTCAAGTAAATGGAAGATTATTTTCTTCCAGAATGCTGACAAGCATAGCATGTCTTCCATGAGCTCTGGATTCTTCCTGTGAAGCTACTTATATATTAAGGATAATGCTGGAGATAGCAAGACTAACTGCGAAATTGCTGCCATAATGTATGCAAAGCTGAAAAGTTACTCTGTCCCTTTTGGGTCTTTTCTACAGCATATAGGAGAGGGCTGATTTTCCCAAGAGATTTTATCCTATTTTTTTCCTTAGAGCTCTTTTTCCCAGAGCATTTATTTCCTCTGGCTGTATGATAGTAATCATTCCACATGGATACATCTGCGACCCGATGAGAAAGGTGAGTGCAAAATGGACAGCTATAAATTCTATTTGAGAATCAGTGGCAAGGAATAAAATGAAAGTAACAAAACTGGCCAGAAGGCACTGACATTAGAAGAGACTCTTCACATTCCTCCCTCCCCTCCCCATCTCACTAATGTTTGAAAGTCTTAGAAATTGTCCTTCAGGGTAAGTTTAATGTACAGCAAATAAAGACCTATCCACATGACCCTCGTTAGCATTTATGGGGAGTTGTTTTGCCTCTCATTCTTGGAACCTTGCTACTGGAGTCTGCAAAGCATAGCAGTGAATTACAATTCATGAGTTACGAGCACAAGTTACAAGTGCAAGCATGGCAGAAGCTTCCTGTTGTCTTTCACAGGAGAGAACACTGGCAGACAAGCATGTAGGAGAAAGCTTCTTGGAGTCACTGCCAAATGAGCCACCATTTAGGCATTGTAGCTCTAGATGTTTATTTATTTATTTATGAACAGACTTCAAAGCACTGGCCACTCAAAAGACAATGCAGATTTCCTGTGAAAGATGCAACTGTAACTCATATAAACCATATTTGAGGTAACTACAAAAAATAAACTGCTAACTGAATAGTAGTGAACAGAGTACAGGATGCAGAGATCAGCTGAGTAAAGACTCGGGGGTAAGTCTTGTCCTGAGTTCCACTCCAGCCCAGTATAATGCTGCTACCTTCTACGCAGACCAGCTGAGAGACAAAAGCAGGGACTGAAAAATGCAAGGGCAATTCAGGGAATTCAGGGCAAACTCTGGAAAAAGAAAGGAAAAGGAGGCAGCAGAAACAGCATCTTCTGATGGGGAGATAGACATGTTTGGTGTCTGAGATGTGTCAAGAAGTTATCTGACCCAGTTCTTGGCAGGTCCTGTGCAGATGCCATGCGGGGGTCAACTGCATTACTGTTGCCATTGCCACCAAAGTGAGCCTGAGCAAGACTGCAGAAAGGCCCTGATGCCCCTGAAGAAGGGATATAACTCTGCCTGAACAGCACAGCAAGGTCCTCACTCAGCATCACTATGCTTCACACCTTTTAACTAGATTGCTTTATTCTTAAAGATTATTTTTTGTGATCTGAGTATAGGATTAGGAATATAAGTGGAATTGAGATTTATAAGGTTTGGTCTAGAGAAACAGACCAAATTCTGCTGTAGTAACAGCCTCTCACTATGCAATGGATGAGAACAGAAGATCAAAAATCTATTTTGAGACTCTCTGGAATTCACTTTACAGATGCTGCTCTTAACATACTGCTTTTAATTATTATAATTTTTTTTTTAATTTCATACTCATACAACCTTGCTTCTAGAGTTTTCAAGTCATGATTCCAGCTGGAGAGAAGATATGAGGCTATATCCAGGAAAAGAAACCTTGTTTAACTTACATTTTAAAAAATAGATCCTGTACAATAGACTTCTTGCAGCCCAGCTTTTTCTGATTAAACCCAGCTAACACACACACTCACCTGGAGAGAATTTAATAGGTGTAGAAGATACAGATATTGTGCCTTGATTCATGAGCAGCAATCAGGGTGGTTCCATGAACTATATAGTTCCAGGGATTCTGGGAGTCCCCATGGTTATCCAAAACTGGATACCCATACATTTTTATGCATGAAAACAAGTGACACTTTTTCATTTTCATTTGTGATTATTTGCTGCACTTGCATATGTACCTCTCAGTGGATGCAAACTAATTTTAAATTTAATGGCATTGTTAGGATTTTTGTTTTTAAGCTTGTCCCTTAAAGCCAACAAGCAGCCATCTGTTTTTGCAGACTTTTTAGCATCCCATGTGCTTGTGATTCCTTGAAACTTCATCTTTTTTCCTCTGGGTATTTAAATATTCATGTATTTAATCTTGAATCATTCCACTTAATACACTGAATAAAAAAATATTGCAAAGTCAACTTCACATTAAAAACAAATAAAAAGGGTCTGGAAAGTGCCTCCCTAGTTGCCCCTTAAGACTTGAGCAGTTGGGTGGAATGTGAAACCCTTGGTTATCATAGTTTGCTATTCTGCCTGAAAAAAAAGTATTGGCAGTTTATATGTTACACTACAAGAGATAATAATTAGCTGTGATGTGGCAGAGAAGGAGGAAAACTGAGGACTCTGCAAGCAGCTATGAGACGGGAGCAGATCCCACCACTGAGGCTGTCGAGGGAACCTGACCTGAAGCAGTAGCAGCTCCTCTCAGGCAAAGGAGGTTGTTGGCTGGCTCACTGGCAGGGCTGCCCTGGGCTAACGGAACAGCCTTCAAAGCCAGTACTGGCATTTTTACCAGTTGCTGCTGGGTATATAACTGGTTGGAAAATTTCTGACAGAATAATGTTTCTATTAAAGAGACAGTTCTATTAAAATTGACACATTTCACGGAAAAATTACAGCATTGATTCATTTAGACTCTTCCCATTTGAAAAATGAGCCTTCTCATTTCTAATTCTATGATATGAAAACAGCTCATCTCAACTTTTACCACTTTGATTTACTGTACATTTAAATACTAAATGAGCTGTTTTATAGACATAACACAGATAGATAGTGACCTATTGATTTAACTTTGTGAAAAGGCTTCACAATATCAAGAACAAACATTTTGATAGCAGATTCACACTGCAGTTTCCACAATGTCTTTTCATAGAAGTGCGAAAGATGGAGCCTTGCAAGGCAAAACAGAGAAATCAGTTCTGCCAGTGTAATGCGGCTAGTCAGGTTTCTGAACACCTCTGCATGGGAACCACTGACCAAAGATCTCATGTTCTGTGGGTCAAATATTTAGAGGAGGGTTCTGACCACCATGGGCATGAACATTGCCCCAAGCTAAGTTAAGGAGCCAGCATGACTATTTCTTACTTTCCTCTCCACTTACCTACTGTCCATACACTCTGCTGTTCTGAAAAGTCAAGGAGATGCAGGACTGACCACAGCTGCTCATCAACTAACCCTCAGGTCTTTCATCCCTCCACTGACTTTCAAACTGAGATGCAGCCTTTCAGCTAGTGGCTGGCCAAACACAGGTGTTAGAAATGTGATGTCGCAGCAAGGCTGCAGGAGCCGGATGTGGGTGCAATTGAACAATAATGAACAAGGTGTAGGATATTTCCTGGGAAACAGATAACCACCTGGGAGGAGTTAATGACCCACATTGTGCTTTGGCTCATTAATTGCCAGAAGATATTAATCCCCAGAGAACATTCCTGATGGGGGTTGGTGCTCCTGTTTGAAATAAGATGAGGCTGTAGTGTTTTCTTTACGCCTACCTCTTTGTTCCCACCTGTGTTATGAGTTTGATGGTGAACTCTTTCTCTTTGTCAGAGAGAGTCACAGGGTACTATCTCTTTTGTATGTCGTAGTAAAGGTCTCAAAGTGACCAGATGGTAATGGGCTGTTCTGGCACAGTAGTGCCCAGTTGTGCTAACTGGCCCATGAGTAACCCCAGATCCCCTTATTGTGTCTTAGTCCTACATTGGCATGGAGTTTTCTCCTTTTCCATAGGCAATGCAATGCAAGTATGAGAAAAGGAACTGGAGAAAGAGTGACTTACCACATCTTCTATCTTATTCAGGGAAACTTCAAGAAGTCCTGTAATTTTTAAGCTAAAATTAGTTATCCTTTAAAGGGAGCTGTTCCACAAACTGTTTCTGAGAAGAAAAAGATGTAAAGCAAATAAGCAGCTATTTTTAGAAGGCATAAAAATATAATAACAGAAGTTACTGATGGGTGCACCTTTCACAGAAGCTCGATAACATTATCAACTAAATCGCATCCCCAGTCTTTGACAGCAGTCCAAAAGTAATGAAAGATAGCCTCTTATTTTATTTACTCCAGTAAAAGAGATTACATACATTTTAATGTCACTTTTTTTGCACATTTTGAAGTTATCGTATTTTCTACCCCGAAGGGAAATACTCACAGGAAACATCACACTAAGAAGTCAAAACTCCTCTTTCCACCCTCTCTCCTAAAC
This sequence comes from Bolborhynchus lineola, assembly GCA_025448015.1. Classification (NCBI taxonomy): domain Eukaryota; kingdom Metazoa; phylum Chordata; class Aves; order Psittaciformes; family Psittacidae; genus Bolborhynchus; species Bolborhynchus lineola. The sequence continues at coordinate 18,979 of JAOEHX010067817.1, forward strand.
ATACCAGGGACAGCTTTGGGAATAAGCATCAATGTAAGAAGCTGCTGCTGGTCTGACCACTGGGAATTACTTGAAAGTTGTTTCTTGTGGAATTCCATTGACAGTGATAAAATTACACCAAAGGTGAATTTGGTCCTGGCTACAAGGAGGAAGGACAGAGTCACTATGGATCCTGTGATACCTGTGATACTTGTATCTGACCTTTTGGCTTACTAGTGGGTTTGGAATTGTTCTCTTTGTGCTGGGAACATGAGGGAGAATCACTAATGGCAGAAGGAATTAAGAATACAGTGGCTAAGGGCAGCTATCCATTGAGATACAGCCATTATCTAAATGCCCAGAGCACTTGCCGTGAGCTCATTTAAAAAACAATGCACTATTTTATAGATAATGCTTGAGAGAAATGTTCATTTGAATCACTTTGCAGCAGCAGTGCTTTTTATATTAAAGGTCAAATAAACTTAGACTCCTGTTCTAGAGAAAATCCACTCAATAACAGGGGTGCCTCCGAAAGACGAGAGGTTTGAGGGGGAGTTTTTGTTCTTCTGTTTCCTTGTACTGGTGGCCTTGGCAAGAACTGAGAAATTAGGCAGGGTTGGCCTGATTCAACAAGAACAAGGTGCTTGTTGAAAGACTGAGTGAACTCCAGGCAGCTGGATTGCGTTGGACTGGAGAAGTACACAGGAAGACAGCCAGCCAACCTAACATTTTCTACCTGATTTCACAAGGGAAGGGAAACTGCAGAACATAGAATCATAGAATAGTTAGGATTGGAAGGGACCGTAAGATCATCTAGTTCTAACCCCCCTGCCATGAGCAGGGACACCTCACACTAAACCATGCCACCCAAGGCTCTGTCCAACCTGGCCTTGAACAC
>JAOEHX010067818.1:0-41194 GCA_025448015.1 Bolborhynchus lineola
GTGACATGGTTTAGTGGGAGGTGTCCCTGCCCATGGCAGGGGGGTTGGAACTGGATGATCTTAAGGTCCTTTCCAACTCTTAACTATTCTATGATTTTGTACTCTGCTACAGCAGACAACTGTATGATCACAGCCATCTTCAAAGAATGGAACTGGCAGCCCTGCCATCTATCAAACTACACACAGTTCCAACAACCTTTTTAGTCTTGCAATCAAAACTTCCTTGTCTGCATGGAACCAAATTCCACTTTCAATGCTATTTGACAGCCCTGCACATGCAGCTATAAAAGGCAAGGTACCAGTTTTCCTAAGCTGCAACTAAGATCTAATGCCATGCAAATTTAAGTGCAGGAAGGCAAAATTTATTTCAGATTTTCAAAGACAGTGCAAGACTATTTGCAAAAGAAAGGAAAAGCACTCTTGAAATGTCATACCCATATTTTGGATGAACAACAATTGCTCTGGGGTACTGAAAGCAGAAAGTGTTGTTGGCATCCACACACCGGTCCACTAGCTTTTTCCGAAATCTTCCATCAAGTTCAGAGACAAAAAGACAATCTTTGTAGGCATCCACCCAGTACAATTTTCTGAAATGATTGAGAGTTAATTTATTTACTCTTATTTGCTTGTTTTGGTTTATTTTGCTTCACAGCATCTAAAAATTTCATGGTTTTTTTGTTTGTTTTTTTTTTTTTTTCCTAAAAGCAATATATCCACTGTAAAGGAAGAATACACATACTGAACTGACATCTCTTCTACACAGTGCTCCAGTCTATCTTCTCGTTCCTAGTGCTCCTGGATCCACAGTCATTCGTGTCAAATTCAAACTTGCAGTTGCCTACTTGAGTAATAAATTGTCATTGGCATATAGATCCCTAAACCCCTCTTCTCTTCCCTTTCCCTCCTACCAACAATGGCCAGCAAACCAGACGTAGTGCAATAGTTCGTGACCAGGGCTGTGAGGTACTGGAAAGGATCATCATCTGTTCCATGCTGCCATATCTGCTCTCTCATTGAACAAGTAGAACACCTGGCAGGGTCTCCTTCAAAAAACAGTACAAGTGCTGAATTTAAACTTCACCTAAAATTTTCTAACTTTTCTATTACTTTGCATAGAAGCGTACACAGCTGCAGTCAATGAAATCATGCAGCTGAAGCAACGATTTTAAAAAGCCTGCAACAAAACAAAGTATTTAATTAAAAATACAACTATTCTATTAGTTGAAGGCTATTCTGAAATTGTTTGCACAGCTGGTCAGCATCCACAGGGCCATTCCAGACACAGCCTGGAAGACACAATCTCTGTCTATGCCACCCTACGCAGTACAATTCCCACCAGGGACAAGGACAAGATATTCTTCCCAACCTGAACTTCATGATATGCTCCATTCCTCTCCCTGTGCTGAAAATGAGTGGAAAAACTCATCAACGACTGTATTGTCCTCCAGCCTTTATGAAACACCTAAACAAAAACCGACTGATGACTTAACTAATGGTAGCTGAAATAATTAAGCAACTGTATTAATAATGGAGCAGTAGGACCACTTCGGCTAAAAACAGGCTTTCCTTCCTCACCTGTCCATGAATCATAAAGCATTTGGGACTGCTGGCAACATTAAGTATCATTAGGTTTAAGAGACAAAGGGGTTTAAAAATAAAAACTATTATAGTGACATTGACTGAGCCCAGAGGAGGGCCATGAAAACGCTCAGAGCGCTGGAGCACATCTTCTGTGAAGGCAGGCTAAGAGATTTGGGCTTGTTTAGCCTGGAGAAGGCTCGGCAGAGAACTTATAACAGCCTTCCATTCCCTAAAGGGGGTCCTACAAGAAATCTGGAGAGGAACTTTCTACAAGGGCATGTAGTGATAGGACAAGGGGAATGCCTTTAAACAACAGAGGGGAGGTTAGGAAGAATTTCTTCACTATGAGGGTGGTGAGACACTGGAATAGGTTACCAGAGAAGTTGTGGATGCCCCATCCCTAGAAGTATTCAAAGTCAGGCTGGATAGGGCCTTGAGCAACCTGGTCTAGTGGAAGGTGTCCCTCCCCATGGCAGGGGGTTGGAACTGGATAAGCTTTGAGGTCCCTTCCAACCTAAACCTTTTATGATTCTATGACATATTCATATAACCACTCTCATTTAAGTTCTAAATGTGACATTTTGAATTATTCTCATTATTTTGCAAAGTCTGATCCATGATATTTAAACCTTTCATACCAATAGTACAACACTCATAAAGCAAAACCTGATGAAATACAGCCAAGAACACTGTCCAAAAGAGCACCACATAAGGACAGTTTCCATGGAAGTAAATCAGATTATTTTTTGACACACAGCATCCAATTAAAAAATTTACCATAATGAAAAGTGATTTCCAATTACATCACCCTTATACTGCCTTCACTGCTCTAGTGACGTGGATCGTGTTGTTCAAGCATTAAAGATGCATTTTTCAAGAGCAAAAGAAACATGCTCTTCACATTGGCACAGGAGCCAAATTTCATTAACATTTATTATTACTTATTTCACCGGAATCTAGTTACCTGTTGTAACATCACTTACACATAGAGCAAGCCTGCATCCCAACCCCAGAAAATGCTAGTGAAGGAGCAAAGAGCCTAACCTCAGAATCCCTACCCCACAGTCACACATAACACCCCACCTGGTAGCTTGCCTAGTCTGTTCATTAACGTTTTCCTAACAAGTTTTTCCCAAGGGTCATACACACTACTTCATCATTGATGAGAGAGCAACTCTGGTATCACCCCAGTATACTTAATATGACAGCTATTAGAGTGTCATGTAACATATTAGATGGTGATAAACAATTCTAGTCCACTTATGTAAGACTGCATCCACAATACAAAATTATTTCAGTTCTCATCAGGAATTTCACATGAAGCAGGAGAAAACCCTAAGACAAACTTCCCCACACATCATTTTCTTGGTAGCCCAGAAAGACAGAAAGTATTTTCTTACCTGCCAACCCAGTCAACAGCGATACCTTCCCCGTTGGGCACATCATCACTTATCACTGCCTCCTTATTTGTTCCATTTAGGAACATTCGTTCAATGACCTTCCTCCCCACATCAATCCAGTACAACCTCTTTTCCACCCTGTCAAAGTCCAGTGCCACCACATTTATCAGTCCTTGTAAAATGAGAGAGTAAGACTGGCCATCTGCTGTGAGATTTCTCAGATAGTAACGATTGCTAAAAATAAGGTATGGGGAGATATTACTATTTTGCCGGCAACTTTTTCCATCAGGCTCCCGGATATAGCCTGGGGCACACTTACAGATGTAGGAGCCAGCTGTGTTCTCACAAATCTGGCTACATACTGATGGAGTTTCATTGCACTCATCAATATCATCACAAGTCCGTTTATCAGACATAAGTTTATAGCCGGGATGACATGAACAGTAGAAACTTGTCTGTGTGTCTGTACAGTTATGATCACATCCACTGATTGAAGGGTCACTGCACTCATTTATACCTGGGGAAGGAGAAGAGTTCTATTCAAGAAACCAGCTAAGAAAATAGTGCAGTCACTTTCCAATGCACTCTGTGTCTCTCTCTCTCCCTGCTAGGCCCTGAAATGCTGAATATGAATCTGGGCTGCTGTAATAAAGGAACAAGGAAAAGAAATACAAGATTATTCTAGCACTTTAGAGGTCTGTCACCAAACACAGTGAGTTGAAAATACATACTTATGAATGGTGCATTTTGCAAATGAAAGGGCAATACATAATGTCTCAACTAAATTAAGTTTATGTAATTAGCTAATTTTCATGATTTATTAAAACAATATAAGACACATTATTTAATTAAAACAAAAATGTAGACATAAAAATTTCTTCTAATCCCTCTGACAGAAGATAGACTATGACTTCAATTAAGCAAATGTCTTCAGAATTCTTTTTTTAAGGTTCTCTAAGCATTTCAAATTAAGTAAGACAATACAAATCAATCTACACATACCACATCCTTTTTCATCGCTATTATCTAAGCAATCATCCAAGCGATTGCAGATTTTAACCATTTCAATGCAGTTTCCGTTGTCACATTTGAAATGATGAGGAGAGCAAGTTGCTTCTGGTGTATTACAAAGATGTTCCAGCTCATCAGATTCATCACCACAGTCATTGTCCCCATCACAGATGTAGGCCTTGGAAATGCAGCGCCCATTCTGACAAGTAAACTGGTGCTGTTGACAGGGTTCATAGATGCATCCCCTTTCATCACTGCTGTCACCACAGTCATTCCGCCTGTCACATCTGAAGAAGGATGAACAAATATAATAAGATAACCACTACCTTTAGGGCAGATGGATAGATACACTCTCCTGATTTCCAAAGGCAGCCAGATATTATTGGCTCCAATGAAAGAGACTTTCAGAGATCAGATTCATACTATATAGAATCTGGTTCTCTGAGATCTGCCTGTATTCTCCATATGCATTACAAGCTGAACAGAATCACCCAAAGAGACATTACTAGGCACAAGAAAAAAGATGCAATGCTAATGGTGAGTATTAGGAATATTAACAGAAAATTTCTGAGCATTTTAAAGTTAAAACTAACACATGAATGCAGAGAAGATAAACAGTATCATTAAAGTATGTAGATCTACTTAACAAGTAAAGAGTATGAAAAAGCTTTCGAATTATCTCCTTCACTTTAAGCAAACTTTGAGTATTCCTGCAGTGGATCAGGTAGTAACAAACCTGTATGTGCTTCGGATGCACAAGCCATTACTACAAGTAAATTCACTTTCTGTGCAAGATCTTCGTGTGCAGTTCTGGTGCTCATCAAATGCATCACTGCAGTCAGCATCACCATCACAGACCCATGCCCGAGGAATGCACCTCCTGAGCGGAGGTCTATTGTTGGCACATGTGAACTCTGCTGCTGTGCAGTTGCGGTTTGCTGAAAGAAAAGCATGTTCACTGACACACCAACTTACACTCTGTATTCTGTAACACCCTCTCCCACCACACACACACAGAGCCTAATTATCCACCCTTAAATTGCAATAAAGCCACGCTCTGCTGCACATTCAGAGAGAATAAGGAAGGCAAGTGTATCCATCTATTGTTAAAAGAATCAAGGAGAAGGACCAGCCTTGGTGAACCTTCTTCCCTTTGCTCACCCTCTAAACAGGCATGCTTATTTTACTCATTAATTTCTAAGGAAATTAATGCCAAAACCATGTGGTTATTAATATGCACACCCAAGACATAGTGCATGACAACCAGGGAGTATCTCAAACGAAGCTGTTATTGCTTCCCAGACCACACAAACAACCCAGGTTAATTATATCTCCATTTGGACTCAAAAATGCAAAGAAGAGTAAGCATAAAATTAGAACAATTACCCTCCCACAGTAAAATACTCGATTTTAACTCACTATAATGAAAATGAAAGTACAGGAAGAAGAGCGCATCTGATCTTAATGTGCACCTTTATGAATAGAAAAATTAGCAGAGGGTGGGAGTCTGGGGTTGATTGTTTTCTAATAAATACTTGCAGGACAAACAGCAGTATATATTTGCATTAAAAACCCACCACAATTATGTCTTTGATCCTCATCACTCATATCCCCGCAGTCATTATCACCATCACAGATCCATGTTGCTGGGATACATCTGCCATCATCACATCTGAACTGGTCGCTTGAACAAGTCCGCACTTGGGGCACTCAAAAATGAAAACAATCACTTTGCTTGTTAAACTAACCTGCACTGCCATGAAAATCTAACAAGAAACATATTTTAGGGAGAATCTTATTATAGTGACATGCAAAATAGAAGTTTAAATGTAAGACAGTTAGTTACGGTAAAGCTGCAAGACATTTTCTTAAGCTAAAGGTGCAACTCCAGCAAAGTAAACTATTAGCCCTGCCTAAAACATAGAAGACTGTTCTACTTTATGTTATGCCAACTTTTATCATGAGAACAATGAGAATTTGGTAATATCAATTCTCAGTGACTTCTGTTAGCCCCTTTTCTTCTTCCCTAGAGATTACCTACTTCTTTTCACATTCTTCCTTGCCACACTGCTTATTACTATTAGTTTCTACTGTAAACACAGGATTTGCTTACTGCAATACTATGACATTTATACTGTCAGCAACATTCCTCCTCTGCATCCCATTTTTCCCAAAGATGCAATACTGCACACACACTTCCTGTATAGCACAACATCTGCTTTTACATTCAATATAATACCAAAATACTTGTTACTTTTTGTTAGTTGATTCACCACTATCACAGTCTTACAAAGAACGCAGATTATACATTAACAGTAATTACATTAAGAGCAATCAACTGCTGCAATTAAAAGCCTTCATATTCCATATATAGGCCTAAGTATTTAAGACTTGAATTACTCAGTGACTCATATGATTTAGAGTCAGTGAATAAACCTCAGAATATACTTATTTCATGCTAAAAAAAAGTAAAAAAGGAACTATTGATTATCGATAGCCCATTGTGTTGTATCTTCTGAGTGTGTACTTACCACAAGAGGCAGGTTCATCAGAGCCATCAGCACAGTCTATTCCTTGATCACAGTACCAATGAGCAGGAATGCAACGTCCCAATGTACAACGAAACTCACTATTTGTGCAAGTCAGTGAGACTGGAAGAAAAAACCTATGCATGACTTCTTTCTTTCTGTTACCTTTCCAACTTGTTTTAAGTTGCTTTTGAGTCCATGTTATGCAAAAATATTACAGACCCCAAAAAAGAAAGAGAAAAAATTATGCTAGGAAGGATGCCTTTTCACAGCCTATCTGCAATGAATTCATTGTACAAACGTCATCTTTGTATGCAAAAAATGGGCTCAAATCTCTCCCTCGCATATGTATCAATTAATAAGTAGACAGAATTTGCTCTGGAAATAGGATTGCATACAGCAACTGTAAATATGTTCTACATTTATACTTGAGATTTGTACACAAGAAAATGAGCACAGTTAAATATACCCTTTTTTACAGCACCAAATCCAGGTGGCAGCAGACTGCATGCTTTATAAGGAATCAAAATGTGCAGTAAGGAAGTAGTATCTCATGGTAGATACTGCTTTCCTTGTTCTCCCGCCAATTTTTCTTCACTTGCAGGTAGGGATCTTTTCTTAATGGCAGACAAGAATGAACTGTAACCCTGAATAGTTCCAGCTAAGCAGACTGCAAATATTCCTTTTGCACTTTGGCTGAGCCCCCTGGCATGTAGAGTGGGTTTGATAATTTCTTCAGTAGTTACAGAGACTTTCCAGCACCCTCTAATGGTTTCAAGATACCAAAAAGGACCTAGTCTGGCCTTTTAGCTTGCTCTTCTATGTGCCTTCAAGGATGGAAATCAAAGGCAATTAATTGCTTACTAATGTCTTAGGGCTTCTTTGATCTCACTTTCTCCTGTTCACTCCTTTTTTCTTGCCCTTCACCAGTTCTCTATTTAAATAATTCAGCAGTGCTGGGACATAAAAAGCAGAAGGGATAAAGCACACCTGTCACGAGCAGCACAAGAATCACTATGTCAGTATATATAGCCACATATTTCTGACACATGGGGGTCTATAGATAGAAGCGGCCATGTTCTGGCTAGAAAAATTGAACTCATACTTCAGAAAACCTGTAGCCTGATTAATTCAAGGCAGATACATTTAGGGAAACTAGTGAAAGCAAATAGACAATACTAAAAGTAAATCAGTATCTGAAAATATCCATTATGATTTATAAACTGACCCAAAACATCTTATACAGGAAAAGTACTACCTATTACCTAATACAAATGTCTGTAGCAGCAAAGATAAGCTGCTTTGCAATTAAGGCTGATTGAAAACTAGACAATTCCATACAATAACTGGAAGCTGCAATGAACAACAAATCATATGCTAAGGCATACCTAAGTACATGGTCGAGCTAAAAGAAATTACATTTGAGACTGTATGCTATTCATTACGATTAGAAGGAAAAATGTTTCAATGTGAAAGTTCAAAAAAGCCAAATCACAGTAATACTGAAGCACCTTGTAAAACCATAAAGGAGACAGTGCAAAATTAGCAAAAGGAATGATCCACAAAATGCTGCATAAAAATGCTGAAAAAATATGATCTTCTTTATTAGATGAAAGCATGATTTAGATAATTGAGAGCTAATAATAAAATGCATACACCTCATGACTCTTCAATATTACAAGAGTAGATGTTTTAAGAACAGTTGGGGTTATGTCATAGAGCAGTGGAATAAATCACTCAAGTACAAGAAAAGTAACAGAGGCCCTATTAACTTACCACAGTGAGTAGGGCTCTCATCACTCATATCTCCGCAGTCGTTATCACCATCACATAAATATGTTCGAGGAATGCAAATATTTGTGCTTTGACATTTTGTATAACCAGATTGGCAAGTGCGCTCCGCTTTAAGGAGGGACAAACAAAGTTCTTCAGCATTTTTCTTAATACCTTTATGCTGTATCTCATTAATAATACTGTTAAGGAGTCCCACTTCACTCACTTGCTAAACTGCTCTCATACTACTTGTGCCATTTGGAAATAATCAGACAACTGCTTTTATTGACAGAAATCCTGACAAAAAATGATCAAAGAAACACATGCCAATAGGCATGTGTGAGGCAATGTAAATTAACATGTATCCACACTGTAATGCCTGTGTTTGCAACCAGTTGGTCCTGTATGAATCATCAGAAAAAAAATGCGTTAAACATCCACTACATATATTTTCATTGATTTCTCTAACTCCAGCTATCCAGCTAGAAGTTTTCCATTGAAGAATGTAATCTTAGTGCAAAGACATGATGAGTTTGATTAACTGCAACAAGCAGTCAATATTGACCTAATCACAATTTATATCTTAAGGAAAACAAACATTACTGATAACTTTGAGAGCTACAAAACATATCAGTCTAAACAGAATAAATATATATTGTGCCACAATATACACTCCCGATAATTAAATCTAGTATAATTAACAAAGTAAAAGTCCACTGTCAAACTCCAGGCTAGCCCTGCAAAAACACGAGCCCTGCATCCAATGAATCCAAAATAACCTTTTTGAAATCCATGAGATTACTTACAAGACCTAATAGTAAGTACTTCATGAGCATTTGTTTTATCAAGGCAGACTATTTAAAACAACTGTTATTATGTAATATCTTAGGATACTCCAGAATATGTTTTAACAATTCTATTTCCTTCAAATAACATAAAGCAGAATCTATAATGTAAATACAGAAATCCTATATCCTCTTTGATTTTGCCATGATTCTTCACACACAAACACATTTACCTCTTCAGACTAAAGACATAGACTCAAATAGGCACTATGTAAGTAAACTTACGGCAATTCCTCTCATCTGATGTGCCATTATCATGACAGTTGTTCACTCCATTGCAGACATACTGAAGAGAAATACACCTTCCATTATTGCAAGTAAATTCTGTGTGGGAGTCACAAGTTCGGAACAAGCAGCCTGCCTCATCACTGTTATCCCCACAGTCATTGTAGTGATCACAGCGGTAATGATAGGGCACACATCGCCCATTACCACAGGTAAAAGCTGTTGGCAGACAAGTATGGAAAGCTGCAGAGAAAATAAATGGATAAAATAGATAAATAAGTAAGTAAATAGATAAGAATATACATGGATAAAATGTAATCTAAGCTCTGTGAGTAGGTAACAAGTAAAATCACAGTATTTTTACCTGCCAGGGCAAACACAGCTGCAAAACGGACTGCATGAAAAGTAAAACACATATTTGAATTAAACAAAGTAGAGATTGCCTATATGTGACAAAAATTCAATACCACAGTGCTTTTGGATTCTAGAGCAAATGAATAGCCATTCAGACTTCAAGTCTTTGAACAAGCAATATACTGTTTCCAATGGCAGCCATTAAGATCCATGATCATAAAGACATAAAAGTGAGAATACAGTACAGGTATGCATCACTTTCTCGTGAAGATATTTTAAACGCTTACCACACACACTTTCCAATTCATCACTGCCATCACCACAGTCATTGTCACTGTCACATTTCCATCGCTCAGAGATACATTGCCCATTAAGGCATGTGAAGAAACCAGTATCACACCTGGTACCATTATCCACAATACAGTGCTTGTTGTTGTTGGCTAAATACCAGCGACCTTCAGAGGGGCACTGACATTCTGCACCAGCTGGACCTAAATTTATGTTTGACAGTAAAAATAAGATAACATAAAAATAAAATTAAAAAAAAAAAACCAAAGCCACAAATATAAAATTGCTGCTTTAGATAGGGTTCTATGAAACTGTTCACAGCTGTAACTCTGGAAAAGGAAATAAAATTCTTACAGTTCCTATAAGATCTGCTTAGAAGTCTGGTGACTTAGCCAGATTTTTGTCTACGTTAAGCATAAGCAAACGCATTAAAACCCACAAGAGTTATTCCAGAGTTCTTTAAAGGAACCGAGATGAGAACTTGGAGTATATCTTCATACTTTCTTGTTGTCCAAATCGGTTTTGGGTGGCTGAAAGATGGCATTTGATGCTTCCAAATATCAGAGCTACAGCAGCTCTGATGAGTCTCTATCCCTCAAAATGAAAACAAGATGCTCAAAACTCCTTGCAGTAGACTAACTGCTCTTCTCAAAATCAATAAGAAGTTGTTTTCAGGCAAGACAGATTTTTAAAGGCATTTACACAATTACTACAAGCAGGCACTGAATGAGTTTTTCAAAGTGAAGAAGCATCACTTTCAAAAATCCACAACACATAAAAGAGCTCTGTAACGGGTATGCTCTTTGGGTTATACAGCTATTCTGGCTTCCTGGCCATTTGTACTGGCAACCTGTTGGCACTCTTTAACTCTCTCCTTAAATGTGTACAAGGACAGCTACAAGATGGAAGACATATATGTCACTCAGGTCTCACCCTAAAATGCAGCTGACGATAGAGAGTATGTTTCTGGAGCCCATGACTCAAAAGGACACCTGTCCCACAGTGTAGATAGAAATCAATTTGTGCCAATTCTGTCCAACATTTAAAACAAGACAGTAGAAACACTAATTTTGGAAATTAATCATTAGGTAAAGACTTCAGATTATCATGTGATATAGTGACCATAAAGGCTTTTTAAATATTTAGTAGGAAACATCTGTTCAGTATACAGCACATCAGTACGTATTCTTAGGGTAAGCATATACTGTGGAGCTCATTTCAAGTCTCATCCCAGAGGTAAAAAAAAAAAAAAACCAAAACCACATTAAAAACACAGAAAACGATGTTTTGGTTTGTATTTAAAGAAACCTACAATTTTTATTTGTGAGGATTCAGACAGAACCCTCAGGTGTGTTGGCAAAATACCATGACCTTGAATTGCAATCATTTTGATTACATTTATAAATAAAATACATATCAAATGTATTATATTACGAACTCTCATACAGGCAACACTATTACCTTACAGACATCAAGCACGAGAGCTTACCTGGTGCACAGATGTGACTGCAGCCACCATTAAACTGGTTGCAAGGGCTGGTACACTGCTGCTGCTTACTTTTTGCCCAGACATGAATGTCCATTGGTCTTTGTGGAAGATTCATGATCATCACAATCTGATCTGAACCATCATACTTATTAGCTCGGTAAATGCTTTGTGTGCTCCAGTCTGTCCAATATATGTGCTGATCAAACAATGTCATTGCAAATGGATGCAGAGCAGTGCTAACAATGACCTCACGATTTGTACCGGTGAGAGTGCATCGCTCAATCTTCTGCCTAAAATAACAAGGAAATGATTACAACTTAAAAGAAAGATTTCTTTTGGCTCATGGATAAAGCCATGCCCTAACTAGTCCAGCAACTAGTATCCACCATTTCAGTAATGTGCACCATATGTAGTGTGCTGTTTTGAGGTAAAAATCTCAAATTTTCCAACAGTAATGCATAGTAGCAGCTCATACTGACACAATAATGTACTGCAAGTATCATTCTGAAGATTGAAATGTTTAAACAGCTGTGCTACTAAGAGCTAAAATGAATGCAAAACTTCATGAGAGAATACATTTTTGGGATAGGTATGATGTTAATGACTTCTTACAAGAAGAGAAGAAAAAGGAGAAAACCAACACTCTCATGGAATGGGACACGTTTTCATTTCAGTTTTATCTTTTGCAGATCCAGAATCACACAATCAGGAAATACAAGTAAATTCATGAGATGACAAACATGCATTTTCTGCCATTTCTCATTCAAGAACACAGGAGGGGAAAACATTTCTAATATATAATAACCACTATATATATATAACATCTAGTAGACACAAATGATAAATTTGATAGCATAAGATAAACATTTCTTCCTAGTTAATCTTCCATTTTTTATTCTACCTTATGAAGAGTGTTAGCAATGCTAAGCAAAATTTCAACAAATAAGACTTCAAGGAGCCACAGAAAATCAGGGTTCAACTCCAAGTTCTGTGATAGACATGTTCTGCTGTATGTGAACCATTCTTTACTTGCACAGACAGCACTACTAACTGCCAACCACCTTGTCACTGCTTCTCCCCCTCAGCCATTCCCATCCTCAATGGCCATTTCAGCAAAGGTCCGTGGGGAAGCAGAAGATGATATGCTGATACCAGGAGACTCAATGTGTGCTATTCATGCAAGGACATTATTTCTAAGCATTTTTTATAAAATCATGATAAATGTTAGAGGTTCCTTTTATCACGCAGAGTCCTGTCTGATAGATCATACAAGAATGAAGCATGACAGAAGAGAAAATGGAAGATGTTCAAATTATTTGTGATGAGGACAACAAAATAAGGATTACCAAGGAACAGAGGGGATTATTCAAAAGAAAAGAAAGAGACTGACAGGAAAACATCAAGATATTCACTAAATGCTAAAATCTAGATGATGTAGTGTCAGCAAGTTGAAGATAGAACAAGAACGAGCATGGATAAAGGCTGTTCCTTGCCCGCAGCTCCAAGCATCCTACTGTTCAGTCAAACTGTAACATTCACACAGGAGGACTGCCAAATGCTTATTGACAGAAAGAACACACTTTGGGTTGCCTCTGCTTCAACAAGTATGGCATCATTCAACTGCACTGCTCTTCATATTCATCTCTGAAGAGCAGACAGAGGTAGCACAGTATGCTTACGTATAAAGGTACAATGCCTAAGAAACAGAGTGGTGTTTTTGCAATGTCAGTGGAACAGAACAATTTTCTAAGAGGCTGTGGCATCTTTCACACATAAGCTTCTGAAAATGAGTTAAAAAGAATCCCAGAATGGATCCTCAGAGGATAAGGATAAGGAAGCCATGGGACTAAAGATATCATTACTGGTCATTTTCTTCCTGCCAGCAGATCCTCTCCCTATTCATCACTGTGTGGCAAATACCTCCTGCTTATGAAACTGAAAGGTCCAAACGTTGTTACTGGAGACTCCAGGTGGAATCTCTACCCTTCAGTTCAAGTCACCAAAAGAGTGCTCACTGAAATGCTCCAACAATTTTGCATTATCACTTGAAGATAATTTATCTAACCTCAAAGCAACGATATTTTTAAGTCTCCACTAGAGACAAAATGTACTTCTTACCAATTCTACTTAAAGCATTCACTAGCCTACCAGTGTGAATTCAGTAAGAAAGGAAACGGCCAGTGAGAGAAAATGAGCAGATAGGAAACTTCTCAAAAATCTGAACAGCCCCTCTCCTTTCACTAGTAGGAAGGAAAAGGATGTGTTTAATCTAAGGAGACAAAAAACCACAATTCAGTAATTACTGCAGGAAAATAATAATAGGTGGACACTGTGTAAAGTAAAAGCTTTAATGTGAAAGAACAGTTGTGGGAAAAGTGCAGGAAGGCAGTTTTCTATGAAATTGCACTTCTACAGAAGAAAAGAAGCTCAAACCCAACCCTCCTTCAATATAAGATCAGGTAATTTCCCCCTTTCATGGCACAGAGCACTTTTTAGGCCCTGTACATAGTTCCCAAGCATCAACAAGCCATCAACTGTTGAAGGATTCTTAATATGTTGCATGCAGCAACTGTGAAGATATGGGAAAGGAACAGTGTACAGCTAGCTACTTGGGATGTATACCCAGACTTGTGTGTATGCCCAACTGTACCACAACACTTACAAGGCAACAGGAGAGTCTAGAGCAAAAGAATAAAACACTATTTTAGAGAAAGAGAGATAGCACCTTTGGGAGACTAGTGTAAACAAGAGGAGAATAAGCAAAAGTAAAAATGGAGGAGAATATACAGTTCACCCTTGTGGTCCCCTGGTGCATTCAGAGCTAAGGAGCACATGATTTTTGAGTGTCTGGTCTTCATATCTTATACTATGCTGGAATTTGTCCCTCTAAAGAGGTAAAGGCTCTTCCCATGTAAGTCAGAATAAAGAAGACTTCACTCTGTTTAAGCAGATGCTCCCCTACATCCATTAACTAGAATTTGAAAGAGAAGAGAGGACACCTCATCTGACACTCTGCATTCTCTTTAAAATAGAGGGCCCCATTACAGGTATCTTGCCCTCCTGCACACAGAAGAATCCAAAGAATTCTTTACTCCCAGGAACTGACCATAATAGTTATTAAATTACAGACATCCCTTCTCTGTCATAGCAGAGAAGCAGGCCAAAGAACTGCTATGCTGAAGGAACCAGAAGGAAAGGCCTGATGGCTTCAGTGATTTCTCCAAAACCATGGGTGAATTTGAATGGATACAAACTAAGTAATTCCAAAAATCTGATGACAGCAGAAATTCTGGTGGCATAAATTGAAGGTTAGAGTTCTGTCTGGTAGGCAACAGCAAGAACGTCATGTCAGATTCTGCAGCAGACAGGCATTAACCATGAGCAATGAATGATGGAAAATGCGCACTGAGACTTTACTTGTTAGCAAAGATGGTTATAAAAGTCCTGAGTTGCACATAAACCCAACAATCTGCCAATGGGTACAAGTGTCATAAAGCAGTGGACTAAGTCTACTGTGGCACAACAAAACTACTTTACTTCACAATAGTTCCACATCAAGACTTGACATTGCATTACCATTGAGTAATACACTTAATGTTCTGTAACAAAGTACTGAATTCAATTGAAATGCTGAAAAAACAGTTTTAAAAGTGAGGCGAAATACATAATAGATTTATTAAAAAATTAACCAAATGTAAACCAACAAGTGTGCTACAATACATACAGATGTGCATCAGCCCAGTATAACTGCTGGTCTTCATAGTCCAGGGTAAGCCCATTTGGCCATACCAAATTGGTGCTCACAATAGGTATTCTGAAGTTTCCTCCAAGTGTAGCTCTTTCAATCTTTGCATTTGAACTCCAGTCAGTCCAGTACATATACCTGTCAATAATGTGATTACAAGGTTACATTTTCAGCAAACAAAGCTCACAAAGCTCTTATCTGCTCCAGGAAATTTCCGCCCTGCTGTCACTCATTGAAGTGTGCAGTGCAAAACTAGCGGAAAAATAACTAATTCCTGCATTTTGGTCCACACATTGACAAGGGAATCTTCTAGCAGTGATCTTTGGGGTCCACTGGAGTGACCCTCAGAAGAATTTTTCCAGCTTCTATAAGAATCCAATAAAGTCAATTAATCTCTCATCCCTCTTAATTTGAAATACAGTATAATTAACAATGAAACCAGAAATACTGTAAAACCCCCAGTCTCTCAGGGAATGTTTTAATACTGAAACCATAATTCTTCTGAAGCATTCAGAAAATACAACAGAAAAAGGAAAAGACTGTACATAGAGAGATCTCTATGATATTCTTGAAGAAACCTTCAAGATCTTGCCTTACACAGCAAATGGAGGACGGTTAATTGCCTGACAATTACCCCCTTTGAACATCATTCTTATTTACCCACAGTACCTGGTTCCCACCATCACTAAGTGGAGCCTCATGCACTACACATTCATCAATATTCTAAAAATCTCAGAATAAAACTCAAATCTCTGAGGCTGAGATCAGCTTAGAAAACTGAAACCTAAGAGTTAGGTCTAGGACAGTTATGCAAAGATAGAACTTAGGGCTCAGAACAGGAAGTATCTGTCAGTCTTTGTCAAAGTCTAGTTGGTAGCTTCACCTGCAATCAAAGTATTCTAAGTGCCACACATACCCTCTGCAGGGATCTAATACAATGGCTCTTGGTCGTGGAACCCGGGCAACCACTGTGCGGTTTGATCCATCCACAGCCATTGAGCTGATAGTCTGATTGAGGTAGTCACTGTAGTAAACTCTGTTGTTGATCCAGTCAAAGGCTATGCCATCTGGAGTCCCCAGGTCTTCAACATATGCAGTCAAACACACACAAGTTCAGTACAGATTCCAGAGATACCACAACACTCTGACTTATAATGTGGCAACATCAAAGATCTCTCTGAACTGCCATTGGTATGAATATAAATTTGGCCATTTGAAAATCTGAAGAACTAACACTTAGGACTTAGGCACTCCAGTGTATGCAGTAGGATTAAAAGACCTTTTCTGCACAAAAACGTCAGTTCTGATTGCTATCCTTCAAGTAGCAGGAATCATCCCTCACTCCATAATAATAATTTATTGTATATAATTTTAATTTATTATATATAATTATATAAATAAGAAGAGACAAAAGGAACAGTTCACCAGATACCTTAACTAAATAAGTCTACCTTGGCCATGAACATGAAAATACCCACTGGGCTAGTGCTAGGTGCTGCATCCCATTTTTTTTCAATATCAGATTACTCTATATCACATTTCACAGCACTTACCAGACGCAACCACTGTTGGAGAGCTAATTCCTGAGTAAATACTAACATAACTGATTCTTCCTGTCCCTGAAGGGTAACTTTGAGTAAAATATATACGGTTGTTTACGCTGTCAAAATCCAGGGCCACTGCAGTTCTTAACACATTGACTGTGCGGAAGGGGGGACTGTGATATTCAGGATCAAGGTGGATACTTCTGAGGGCATTCTCAAGAGTAAAAATCAGGTAGTCATCAGTTGAAATGGAACATCTTTTGCCATCGCTGCCTAGCGTTCCAAAGGCACAACCACATTTGGGTGCCTGTAAGTCAGGCAGAGCAAAACACAGATGAGAACAGCCTCCGCTGTTGTCCAAACAAGGATTGTTGTTGACATCAAGGGGTGCACGTGACTGGAAGTGACTGTTGTAAATGGTAACATCCCTTAACCAGTTAATGTTGTCTCGTATTACTGTTGGCTGATCAGTATTGCCTGGCTCCTTGCTGGCTTGGAAGACTTTTTTCAGGTTTCGATCCACCCAGATCATAGTATTTCCGAAGATAGTGATACCATATGGAGTTGGATAGCGAGTGCCATAACGCACAATTTCAACATCACCACCATCAGGCTGAATTCTTGCTATCATGTCTAAGGAATCATCCACCCAGTAAATGTAGCCATTGCTGTGATCTATGGCCAACCCACGAGGTGTGACAATGCCCTCAGACACAAGAACTATTCTGTTGGTGCAGTCAAGAAATGCACGTTCAATCTTCGGATTTTGCCCATAATCTGCCCAGAACAGATATCTGTTTTTTGGGTCGACTACTATGTGCCTTGGCATATCTATGGTAGTTTTAAGCAGAACACGGCGGTAAGTTGTGTTTAATCGCAAAACCTCTATAAACGTCTCTGTCAGGAATGCATTTGTAAAATAAAGATTTCCTGCATTTAAAGAAAAAAGAAAAAAAAGAAACAAAAAACAAACCAGAAAGTTAACATCTAGCATTGATACCTGAGAAACATGAGCTGATAAAAAAAATCAAAACCATAAAATGAATATCCTTAAACACTGTAGTAGCTGGAACCATAAAATACTTACCTACTCTTTGAGGAATTAGAAAGAAGACACCCCAACTGATGGGTGTCTTAACAGTCAATTAATTTCTAAAACCTCACTGATTGTCATGGGGAAAATTAGTGGTGTAAGATTAAAAGTGCATTAACTACAATTGTTCTTTAGGTATACTTGTTGGGTTTTTTTTTAATCTAAGCCTTTGGTCTGTCATTCCATGCTTTTATCCCTTTACCTTTTAGAACACACAACTATGAAATCCACATTTTGGCACAGCACTGTATACAGTAACCAAGTTAAGAGTATGCAGCAGAAGATTATTCTAAATCTCATTGCAATAAGGCTATCAATCAACAGAAAATTTTTCTGCAAACATACATGTAGTATGTATGATATAAATGAAAGGTATTAATGGCAATGGTCAGCTACTTAGAGTTGATGAACACCTTCTGAAGAGTTAATATTTGAATTAATCTCTAACATGTTTAAATTGGAACAGTAAATGCAAGTGGGGAAACTGAAGTTCAAAGACAAAGTATTTCTTCTGCTTTCTTTACTTTCCATTACAATTTACAGGATTTATACACAGCATCTACATCTGAGGGTAGATGAACAGCCCTCATTTACATTAACAATGCCACCAGACAACTTTTGTGCACTCTTCTCTGGTACACGTTTTTCACTGTAGTAGTAAAGTACAAAGGCAAACTGGACAACAGCTACTTAGGAACTCACACAGAAGACAAGAGACCTAAGACAAACAAGAACTCATCATGAGAGAAAAGTTTCCAAACATCTGCTCTGATAAACTTTCAGTTTTATATGTACCTATCTATAAGAGCCATTCACTACTTTCTCTTGTTTTAAAATCAGTCTGTAGACATACATGCTAGAATCATAGGACTCCCACTCAAAATAGTTCCTTTAGGACATGCTTATCCAAGTCTAAAAATTTCACAGTCTGTAAAGAACAGCATGCTGCTAAATTTATCTATGCTTACCTGCTACCCAGTCAATTGCAATGCCACGGATCCCATTTCGTCCTATTCCATTTGTAATAACATTTCTAAAATAAGAACCATCGGGTTTAATTTTACGTATTGCATTCTGAGAAGAAATTGTGCTACTGAAGTCACACCAGTAAATGAAACCAGAAGGCATGTGAACGTCCACATGGAGCGCATTTCGTCCTGAAACATTTTGAAAAGCAATAACTAATTACCTTTGATATAAACTAACTTATTTAAAACATGTACTATGCCAGCAAGAAATACCAAAGAACAGGAGTCATAAAATATTTTCCTACTATTAATATTCACATACCTCTTCCTGCCAGTGGTACCATGGCTTCAGAATGATCAGATGTCTCTAAACTAAATCCTTTAATAGCAGAAAGCATAGAAACAACTACAAATGAGCTGTATGGGGAACATGTTCTGTTATCAGGATTTAGCTGAAAGCCAGTAGCACAGGCACAGGAGAATAATCCACCAGGTATAGGTAGGCAAAGCTGCTGGCAAACTCCAATATTATTACTGCAGCCATTTGAGGAACCAGCAGAATCTGTGAAAAACACACATGGCAAGACATAAAAATCTGAACTTTATCATCACAAACTCTCATGGATATATAGCCAAATTCATATCTTTGCATAGCATTAACAACCAGCTGGCAAAAATAAAGAACTCAATCACTGTACATTTTAGCACAAAAGTGTTAGCACTGGATTTGCTGGTTTCTTGACATCTAAGACAAACTGGGCCAAGAAGCAGATAAAATGGATATATAAATTTTAAGCCAAAGTAACAAAATTTTTTATTTAGGCAATATTACATTGATAATATTTTTGTAAATTTATATAGGCCAATAGACACTTTCACTGGATGGTGGAACATCTCTTTACCAAAATCAGGTAAAATGCTCCTGACATTTTTTCTGAAAGCCAAATCAAACAATTTCCTTTGAAAGAGCATGCATTCTGTCTCTGAGCAAGGTTTTGAGTTTTCATAAGTTGGATATCCTGAAATACCCCTTTAGCGAATACTCACTGTCTCTGTAATACACACGCAGGCACTTCAGTCTTGGGACATTATCTCTCAGTACTACTTTGTTTGCTCCAGTGGACTTGTCAACTCGTTCAATAACTTCATAATCTCGATCAGTATAGTACAGGAAAGTATCATACACAGCAATCCCCCACGGATGAGAAAGATGAACGACCAGAGTCACACGATTTGTACCATCCACATTGCCTTTCTCAATCTAAGAAATCAGTTTAAAGCTTAATATTACATTTCCTACAATAAAAAAATCAAAATGCAGTATATGCTACTAAAACCTTTTCATGCATGAGATCTTTATGTACAAGGTTGGAAGGAAAAGGTCAGTAGGATGTCAACAATTTCTGTTTTTTCACTCAAATTCATCATACATTTTAAATGCTAATTAGAAACAACAGTTATTCAGATTTTGCTCAGTACTGCAACTCCCAGTTAGATGACAAACTAAATTAACTGAATTATGTATGGGAACCAGAATAACAGAGATAGATGAACAGGTAAAAAAGCAACTATTTACAAAATGTCTCCTACCATTCCTGTGCTTGTAACAGCCCAGTACAACTTTTGTTCCTTAATATCAATGGTAATGAACTCTACGTGGTCAAGGTTGCCAGTGAAGAGGGTTTGTATGCCTGATCCATCCATGTTTGCACTGGCAATCTTTGCTGGGACTCCACTGTCAGTTCCCTGGTCTGTCCAGTACAGCTTCCTGTAACACACATTATCACATCTGTTAAAAAAAGCTGATAAAAGATCAATGGACCACTTCAGCATACGCTTAAATCCATCCCCTTCATCAGCCAAGTACTACAGCACATCGGAACAGAGATCACTTTGAAACAGGCCACGGTGAAAAAGAGACTTTGTTTGAAAAAAAGAGAGAAATAAAAAAGAAATGTCTTGAAAAAGAAAACAATGTCTGTTCAATCATTTTTAGAAATCCATAACCCCTCCCTGTATCATCCCACAGTACTATCAAGTCAACTCAAGTAGAGCACTAGGACTATAACAAGAAAGCAGGAGATTAATAATTCTCTTTCCCAGATAGCTGAGAGGTTTCAGTAGTGAGTTAAGTTCCAATCTGTAAATAAAACTACAAGTTCAGAAAAATCTATATGAAACAAAATTCTGTTATGAGGCTCTGGGGAATATGTGTGCCGCTCTGGCCCCAGCTGCTGAAGAACACCTAGGGCACATGGCAGCCAGACTCCTAGCTTGCGACAAAACATCAGGCTCCAATTCATCTGAATTCACCAGTAGAACTATCTCATTACTAATATGGTCCTATGGAACACTACGATTTTTCTTTTGTGGAAAAAAGCACCATATTGCTATTATAAGTACTCTGTTGGAAAAATAAACAAATTGCAGTCAATTCTGCTGCAGTTTAGAGAATGCAGTATAATCACATTTAGTATTCTGCTCTTTAACATGTGGCATTCTTCCTATGTAGTGTGTCTTTCTGCTATAGAAAGGGATCAAGATAGACATCACAAGATATCATAAAGACACACTTCAGAGTTCTCTTTACTCTGGGTTCCCATTTGTCAGAGATTTGTTTCACAGTCATAATATTCTGGGATATTTTTGATTAAAGAAATTGACATATAAGTAAATGGTACATTAAGGCGAATTAACAACTATGCAACAATTCATGAAGCCATGCAATTATTTTCTATGGCTTAAAAATAATAAATAAATTCTGCATAAATATGAAACAAACTAAAAAAACAGCCAAACAACAAAACCAGAAATCCTTCACTATGAGGGTGGTGAGGCACTGGAACGGGTTGTCCAGAGAAATTGTGGATGTCCCATTCCTAGAAGTGTCCAAGGATGCAGCCTTGAGCAACCTGGTCTAGTGGAACTTGTACCTAATCATGGCAGGGGTGTTGAAACTAGATGACCTTTAAGGTCCCTTCCAACCCAAATCTTTCTGTGATTCTACAAAATTCAGGATGGAAGCTGAAGACCCTAAAAATTAAGAAAAATGGGGAGAATATTCTCATGCAAAACCAACATCAGTTTTGGAAATTTACCCTCTTGCTGGATCAACTGTCAAACCAACCGGCGTGCCAGCTCCCAGAGAGGTGCCATCATTGGTAATCAGTGTTTTCCTGTACATTACATCTCCATGCAGCTTCAGAACCTATGCAAACATTGAACTCATCAGAGCATGTAATATAGAACTGCTAATACATTTTCAAATTAAAGGAAAAAAGCCTAAATCCATAGGTAGTTGAAATTGTAGAATACTCTATCAAATGCTACAGAGAAAAAATGTTCTGTACTCCAACCATCTCCCTTCTCTAACATGCACCTCTTGAAAGAGCTCCTTGCGGCCTGGAACCTGTATTAACAAGTAAGCATTCTTGGTATACAAATACTTAATCTTTCAAGTTCCATAATATCTTGAACGTATTATAGGCTGAAAGGGTTCATGAAATGCCAATTTAGAAAGTATTCAATTTTATTCGTTTAAATTAGCTGCCTTTTAATTTCATAGTATGTATTTATATTTTGGGACAAGGAGATTAATGACTGGGTTTATTCACAGTCATTACTGTATTATATATTGCTTATCCTGTGTTTCCCTACACTAAAGGGCAATTTTATCCTTCACATGCCATCATACCCCTAGTCTCCAGAAAGCTAAATAGTATCATATCAAAACATTTGGGAGTAGATCCTGGCTCTTACTGCATTTGATGGCAAAATTCCTTTACAATCAACCAGATGGACTGCATTGGGATTATTGATTTGAAGGAAGAATAGTAATAATGATAATAATAACTCTAGTGATCAGAAAGGTTTAGTGTCAAATAGCAGAAGACTAATGATTGAATGCTGGGGGCAAGGAGGGATATCTAAGCACAAATCAAGTTCCCAGAATACACTGCTTTCAATCTTTTTGACTATGCTCAAATTTAGGTTTATCTCTTTAAGTTTGTAACATATTTTTTTTAACAATTTGCATTTTAAAATTAATCTAATTGCAATTTTTCACAAAGCAAAGCAGAATTACTGATTTCAATCTGTACACCAGCTGTGAAAAATGTAAGGTCTCACTTTCCAATTGCCCTCCTTAAATAATTACCTCAAGTGACTGAGTCGCTGGGTTACTGTAATATAAGTTTGCAGATATCCAGTCCAATGCCAGCCCAATAGGAGAACCAATAACAGCTGCTGGAGCAAAAACTGTTCTGTTGGATCCATCTGACCTCACTCTGTGAATTTCACCCTTGGAAAAAAAGATAACAGAAGTGAAAAAATGTTAAGAGCAGAAAACACTGTCCTATTCCAACTACATAAGTTTATGACTTGTAAATTCCACGGTATTAGCTACAGTGTGTGATGCTAAGCACAATATAAACAAGCATGCAGACGTGCTGACCATGTCCAGAGAAGATCTGGCTCTGTGGTGCAGGCTCCCAGACAAAGTAGTGCTGGGTCTCACCACCCCAGTTCTTCACTGAGGCAACATGTGCAGTTAAGTCTGCTCTGCTCTGGTACTCTGCTGGAAAGAGAGAGAGGCATTGCTATCTCAAAGGAACAGAACATACAGCACACCATTAGAGCCTGAACTTTGCATCACCTGAAGACAGAGGCTGTGCAGCTAACACTTGCCCAGTCCAGGAAGGGAGGAAGTAGAGGCAGAAGTAGACCAGTCCCAGGTGGTAAAAAAATGGAGAACAGGTTGCAGTTGCCATCTCAACAAATTAGAATCAGCTTTAGGAAAAGCACCCAGTGATAATTAGTCCATGCATATTCCTAGTTGCTTTGTTACCATGACATCAGTGTACTGTCAGAATATATCAGTATAGAATCGAAAATGGAGCTTCAGAAAGGAACCAACATATTAGATGGCAAAAATCTGAACAAGAACTCCAGGCCAAATTAATGGCTGGCTTAAATAGGTAGAAGTTCTAGACATTAGTAGCAAGCTGCTTGCTGAATCCTAATAATGTAGTGCTATTTACAAATTAACCCTTCCTTGAATCCTAAGGCCTATAGTAAAAAGTAGGAAAGTAGAATAACTTTTGGTACTATAAAAATCCTACTTTGAGAGCCTGGTGGATATTGAATATTTACAACAGTGTCTAGAATGATAGGCACTTTGAAGACAGTGAGAAATTCTCCTACCTATTATTGGCATTTACAATTAATAACATATGGAACATAGAATCATAGAATAGTTAGGGTTGGAAAGGACCTTAAGACAATCTAGTTCCAACCCCCCTGCCATGGGCAGGGACACCTCACGCTAAACCATGCCACCCAAAACCCTGTCCAACCCAGTCTTGAACACTGACAGGGATGGAGCATTCACAACTTCCTTGGGCAACCCATTCCAGTGCCTCACCACCCTTACAGCAAAGAATTTCTTCTTCATATCCAATCTAAACTTCCCCTGTTTAAGTTTGAACCCGTTACTCCTTGTCCTTTCACTACAGTCCCTAATGAAGAGTCCCTTCCCAGCTTCCCTATAGGCCCCCTTCAGATATTAGAAGGCAGCTATGAGGTCTCCACGCAGCCTTCTCTTCTCCAGGCATGACAGCTGAAGATAAAAATACTCCAGAAATGGTTTTCAAGTAGAACAGGGAACTCTCATGTTTATCTTTGATTTGTGAGTTTGCTTCAGACAGGGTGAAGAATTTGAGGGATGTTTGCCTGAGCATTAACTACTGCTTGAACTGTTGCATAGTTTTAGATGTACTTTCTCCGTCAGTATTGTCAAGTGTAGACAAACTCCAGGAAAACCCAAACTTGCAATGGATGGAGACAAAAAATGGTAATATGGAAGAGGCCTTCTGGTAACGGACAAGCAGTACAATTAAGAAAGTAGGCAAATATGTTTCTGACATTAGAACGTAGAAAAAGACCTTTCTTCCAGAGAGTGAGCCATGAGTGATACAAGCGTGTTAGCTGTGAGCAACAGCAGCTTGAGTCCTGCAGGTTGGGGGTACAGAATAGGGGAATACCCATAGTCATGCATTTGTCAGGCTGAAGCTCAAGACCTAACTAAATTAGAGCACGAACCCACACTCAACCAGCAGAGGCAACTGGCATTTTACTTGCCAGCTCTGTTAATGGATATATCAGCCCATGATCCCCTGCACAGCTGTTTCAACCTGTTGTAAATGCCAGCCATACTGCCAAGGACATTTTTTTCAGACTGCACAGAGGATCAAACAGATTCTTAAGAATTTATCTAGTTCCCTTGACAAAGGTTTGTTTAAACAGGTCTATTTAAATACTGCATGGGAGTTAACCATTCTAATTTTCAAAGAAGAAATAATAAGTTATAATTCCTGTATGAGTGCCAAAGAAAAGGCTTGCCTTTTTTTTTTTTTTTTTTATTTTGTTTTTACTTCAAACCTGAAAAATATAAGGGAAAGAGGTTAGGAGAAAAAAAAGCAAAGAACAAAACCATTAATCCTGTATGGGTGAAACGTAACAAGTTAGAGAACACATAGTTTCTTAGTTCAGGACAAGCACTAAAAATCACTGCAAGAAGCAACCATGATCAATGATTAAAAATCAGCTCAAACTATTTTTTAGATCAAGAAAACTTGTATGTGCTACCTCTAAATTGTGACTTTGCAATCAATTTACTCTATTTAAAGAAAAAGTTGTCTCTCTGTTAGTTTATTGAGTTCTCAGGCTAGGTGTGTGTATCTTCGTTCTAGTGTTTAGGGCCACTGGGCCGCATGTACTGCTCACATGGAGAGCTGTTCTGACTGTGCTTGCAGACCTAAGTCCAAAATCAAGAGAGAGGAAAGAGTGGACTATAGCAAAGGGGAACTGAGAATATGGTTCTGTCAAGGCTTTCTGATCTTTCTTGTTCACATCTCTGGCTGAGCGAGAAATACCATTAATCAAATATTTCAGATGAAAACTAGCTTACAAAAGAGATTAAGCTTCTTTATCTTCTCCTAGGGGGGAAAATGAAGCAAAAAAAATCTCCAGTCAAACAACAACAAACCAAACAAACACCTCACACTTCATTCTTTGCAATTATATGCATCAAAATTCTTAACTGAAATCCTAACATATTTCAGTCTAAAACTTCAATTTAAAATAAGGAGTCTTATTTCAGTGCACATTTGAACACAATTACTAACTTACCGGATTTTCAACCCAATAAATCATCTGTTCAGAATCATCAAAGTCAACATCAACACCATTTTGAACTCCTGCTATTGGAACCATTGCATCATTCGTCTTTTCCTCAGGGTTCAGAGAAATTCCAAAAATTATATTATCTCTTACAGCAATAAGGAAAGGGTGTTCAACTGTGAAAACATATAATGTAGTTCAGAGTTATTTCTGACCAAGAAAATGACATTACAATATGCTTCCCCTCTCCCATCCAAAAGTTCCATGATTCTCAGAATGGTTGAATATTGTCAGTGATGTTTCGGAACCACTTACCTACAAGTTGTGCCCACACTAAGAGTGCGGTTATCAGTTGTTGTAATTATTTTAACATTTAAAGTTTCAGCACTGTGCAATCACAATGCACATGCAAGCGAATTCTGAGAAGCAGAAAGTAAATAAGGCAGGATCATTCATTGCTGACCAATCTCTGAGAATGGGAATCAGCAGGACAAAGCTCCTCTGAGGCTCTCCAGGACATGCCTGAGATGATGGGTTCTAATGCCTACTGAGCAGGACTCACAAGCAAGGTACAATTGTCAAGAGCAGCAATTGCTGGTCTTTATTATATTGTAATCGTTCAAGGGCAGGTTGGATGAGGTTTTGAACAACCTAGTCTGGTGGGAGGTGAAAGAGTACTTTTGGGTTTTTTAGGGGGTGGTGGTGGTTAATTACTATTTTAATTTTCTTCACTGGCTGCTTAATACATTTATATAAATTTTGCAGTAAAAATTTTGACAATAAAAGCCACAAGCCAATACATCATTGCACTTCTCAAAAATTGTTCTCCATACTTCTCTTCAGCAGCTGGAACTATTTGCCAAATTTGACATAAACTTAGATCCTGTTTGTCTCAGCAGAAAAATCACATTTGGACCAATAATTGCCTGAAGACATATAGCTAGCTCTATCTGTAAAATTCTTGGACTTCTTCCATTCCCCACTCCCCCCAAAGAATGCAGCACGCCAGCGTTCTTGTATAAAACATTTGCAAAGAACAGCTAAATTCATGTGAAATTGTTCCAATGCATACAAAACCCTGGAGTCATTATTCCCTTTCTAAATGTACACACTACAACACTACTGAATCCAGCTGAGACAGAGATACGCGAATTCTCTTCACTACGCTGTTTGTACTTTACAAGTTTGATAGTCTCATTTAAAACAAGTATATTCTACATCAATTTTTTTCTGATTGCTTCAAGTTTACCACCTATGCATATCTATACAGTGTGATTATTCCTCATTCGCATTAACAGACAACAGAGCAGATTTGCTGAGCTGTATATACAGATATAAAAATCTGTGTAGCTTCAACAGATAGACATTAATATAACTGCCGCAATCTTTAAACATAATACTTAATATATGTTGACATGAAAAATTATGATCCATATAAAATTCATGTATTGTTATATTAAATATGCAATTTTTCCATATTAATACTAGATTTCAACATACACAAAATCCTTGTTTTGTTTCCAAGCCAGTTTGATACATTCATCATCTTTAATGTCAACCTGAAATGCAGCTTAAAGTAAAATACACGCAAAAGCAAGCTTATTAGCATTCTTCTGTAAAGCTAGAAGTAGCGCAATCCTAGAATCTATGCCTTTCCATCAATCTGAAGTTCGCAGCATTTAATATGTGACCTAAGTAGGCACAGACCAGCAATATCATTGTTTTGTAGAGACACTGGGCAATCATTTGGCTGGAGCTCAGTTCAATCTTCTTTCTGAAAGGCTGTGCTGGCCTTTTAAAGTAGACAACAACAGCAAAGGTAAGGATATTAGTAAATATTGGAAAAGAAGTGGCAAATGCCTAATTCTTTGCAATCATTAGCAATAATTAAAAGCTTTTACTGTGAAAGGAATCAGCATATGTTTTATAACATTTTCTGCCATGCTGACCTTCAGCAACTACTTTTTTTTTTTTTAATTTCCCAAAATCTGTGTTTTTTACATACTGTTTTAAATGTATAGATTCCATCTAAAAAGAAAAAAAATAAGCCCAAGTAGTATAAAAGAACTGTGCTTCACAGAGAGATATTTCTATTTCTCTTATACAATTTATAGTCAGCATTTATACAATTTATAAAAGGGCCACAACTATACCTAAATAGACGCAGGGAACTTTGCAACATGTAAGAAATAAAGATAAGAATTGTCAATAGCTCAAGTTCAGCAGCAGCAACTGCACACATGCATGTGCTTCATCACTGCTATGTTCCGTTTCTTTCATGATATCTCTATCAGCCTGTACATACTAAAACCAGTACAGATTTCTAAAGGGAGCCCTTGTTTTTTAAATACATCAAACAAATTTTCATTTCATTTCAGACTATATAAATTGTAATTCTTTTACTGCTGGTGTGAAAAAACATGAATGCAATATAGCTCTTTAAAGAATGCATTGCTAAGTACCAAACAGGAAAGCAGCATCATACTGTTTTTAAAATTTGGGTATTTTAAAAATAAAGACTCTTTTGACTGACAGAGACTTGTTGTGTTAGCTCATCCCAAAGACACTTTCTACTTATATTTCAGTGATTTGAAACTTCATTATCAGGGAGGCACCAAAGCATACTTTGTATCTGTACCACTGATGAAAAATTAATAATCAATGCTTTATCTGACAAAACGAATCTGGTCAATTTTCAAAAACTGCCTACCAATACTTAGAACTTTTGTGACTTTTAATCAGTTAGCTGAATGATTTTTACAAATCA
This sequence comes from Bolborhynchus lineola, assembly GCA_025448015.1. Classification (NCBI taxonomy): domain Eukaryota; kingdom Metazoa; phylum Chordata; class Aves; order Psittaciformes; family Psittacidae; genus Bolborhynchus; species Bolborhynchus lineola. The sequence continues at coordinate 28,791 of JAOEHX010067818.1, forward strand.
CTGAGGTCCGTGGACTATTCAAAGAAGGTTCAGCAGTACTTTTTGATACAAAGTTTTATTTGGAAAGGCTAGCTCTGTTACAGCTGCACCACCTGCAGCATCTGTAATTTTAGGCTGTGTTTATAGGCCTCCTGAATTTGACATACTAATTTTTTTCCACAACAGAATATGTACCAGGGCTGAAGGAGAGCTACTGATGCTATTTATCCTGAAGGACAAAGCATAAGAAATGGGCATGAACTGAGGAAAGGCTATATTTGAACAGAAAAGCAGAAGGTTTCCAAATATAACCATGAGGTTCACTGAGTTTTAGGGGCAAGAAACCAAATTAATCTTAAAATGGAGCTTAACTGGCAAAAGACAACATGATATGGTAATCAAGGCCAAAAATAAAACAGGCTTGACTGACCAAGAAAATCCCTTCTAGTTCTATATCCCAACATTCTTAGAATTGCAACTCTTAAAAACAGGTTTCTAGGCTGAATATTTATAATGAGAACAACATTCTGCCAGAGTATGTTTTTATTTTTAACTGATAGTAAACTCCTTCTGGATGTATTCCAACAACAAAACATTCAATGTGTTCAAAATTTTAAACTGTAACTTCTCTGAAGCACTTTAAAATGCTAAAAGAACATCTGTATCTCTGACTGATTTGAGAACCTGGCTCCAAACCTTTAGGCCAAGTACATTCCATCCACCCTACTACCTGGAATGGCCCCAGACTTTGACTGCATGAGCAACATCGCACACATCTGAAGTACGCTTTTTTGCATGACAGAGAGATGGATTTGACAGTGTCAGGTCTTTTTTTTCATCTCTCACTATTTCTGCCCTACCTCTCATGCAATTCCTGTTATCAGGAGAAAGCACCCATCCTGAAGGACAAGCACAGGAAAAAAAAAGTGGTCCAGATGAAGAAAGCAAGCAGAGGTGGCTACAGAGGGACGCTGCACAAGAATTTATACCTGAAAAGAAAAAAAATGAAAGTATTAGCAATTATAACAACATGAGGGACTAGAAGGAATATTCAATCTCATTGCTACTGATACTACTAACCCAGCACCAAACCCAGCTACTTCCTTAAAATTAAAAAACTAGTTTTTATTCCAAGAACCACAAGTAATACAATACACTCGCAACAGGATATAATTTTTTCATGTGAAACCAGTACCATTATCACAGTGGTCTTCCCTTTCTTTCTTTTTTACGCATCACAGAAAACCTTTCAAACTCCTTTTCAAATTTTTCAAACTACAGCAGGATTTTCAGTCTTTGATCATAACCCTTCTAAATGAGGGATTTAAATTATTTACCAAAGATTCTTTGAGGAAACTAAAGCCATAAAATAATAACCTGTTCAAAGGTAGTGGGAGTTCAATGCATAATTTCTTGGATCACTATGTAAGTGGTCACTACTGATTACTGCTATTATTACACACTAAATATACAACCTTTTAGATCACTTCTACAAAATTGCTGCTGAAGAGGATTTTTCAGGATGAGCCATCATCACAGGAAAATAAAAATCAGCTCTTGAGTATGGCCTTAACAATTGCAGCAGGCCTCATTCTAAGAAACTTGGAAATTCCAGGAAATGACACAATTGTCCTTAATATACAAACTATCAAAAAATGAAATCAAGATGACAATAAAACAATAGTATAAACTCAAACTGTAAGAAAATTAATCATCAATATAACAGATCTAAACTCCATCTGATATAGGAGCTAATGATTTACAAAAAATCAGAGTGGGTAACAGTTTTAATACTGCACCTGGAATTTCAATCTGCAAATAATTAGCATGTTCTGTTAATTTGAAAGTGCTTTGTTTTCTGCTTGTCTGGCCAAATAATAGTACAACTGAACAATTCTAAGAGAAAAACCATTGAAAGTACTAATTTAATATAGTGAATTAAAATAAGCAATCTCCTCCACCAGTGGTAGGAAGTTTTTTATACCACGGGTTGTAAAATAAAACCTCTTAAACCAAAACTATGATGTATAAATTAATGGTACCCTCTGGTGACTGAACAATTTGTAGTGAGAATGCTAAGGGGCTTTAGCTCTGAATATGATTAAGGAAGGTTTGGTTCCAAAACAGACACAGTCCTAAAATTACTAGCACCTTACTCAGACGCAAGTGTTCACCCTCCTCAGTATGAAAGATTTCAAGAAAAAAAGTCAGTCATCATTACATTTATTAATCAGAAATGCTCCATGCACAAGAAATAGAGCAGAAAATTAAACACAATATCCATGTCAAAATATTTCCCCCTCTACAAGTCACACCATGAAATGATAGAAAAGTGATTTAGAATATAAGTCTACCTAACAGAAAGAAAAAAAAAAATTGTTTTTTAGTGTCTTTCATCTGCAAAAGATCACCTGAATTCAGGATTCAGAGGGAATCCTGACTGCAATGAAGCAATTTATTTATTATTTCATTAAGTAAAATAAGACAAAAGTGCTTTCAGAGAAGGTTAATGACAGTAGTCTTGTCTAAAAGAATAATTTCATTAACATTTGAGGAACTGAGTCTGGTATCAGAGACAAATCTTGAAAACTAGAATGCTTCCCAAAAAATGCTCTGATTTTCTTATAATAAAATTTAAAACAAAACACAAGAAAATGGTACATCCTAATTCCCTACTACTCTTTTTGGCTAGTCATTAGAACTACATGCTATCTAGGTCACCCTCCCTAAACGTGAGGCTGAAATGACCTTCTGTTGCAAGTCAATAGTATGAAAGGTTTGCTTGGTTTAACCCAGCCCATTTCCTGACAAGACTGCTTCCAGGAGAGGTTATGCATGACACTGCTTAATGGCTTATTTTCGTTATTACTGAAGTTATTTTGCTGAACTCACCATGAGGTTGCTTTACAGGATGGACTGCCACAAGCCCCAAAGGCTGATGAATGTCATAAATCATAACTGTCTGGTTTCCTCCATGCCATTTATTGGCCCGAATTACTCTATTAGTATAGCGGTCACTCCAGTACACGAAATCTTCAAAGATAGTTAGAGCATGTGGATGCTGCAATATCTAAAGGGCAAGGAAGTTTAACAATTTAGTTCTGGAGACATTTATATGTAAAGGTTGCAATGAAGTAACAAAGAGCTAAGCATAATATAAAAAAATAAGAAAAACATAGCTGTGCCTCAAAAGATATTTTTCAGCAAAAGAACATGAAATGCCATCTACTGTCCAAAACCAAGACATTCATTGTTTGGGAAATACACTTTTTCTTTAAAATGAAAAAGCTAAATAAGCCCTGTGAGCTGTACAGCATGCAGAATTAAGAAAGTAGTCTAACAAGAAACAAAAGATAAAGACTCAATTCTAGGTTTCCATGGGCACAAGAGGAAACCTCTAGTGAGATTTATGGACCCGTCAAAACCTTGCAATCTCTGATAAACTGCCCTATAACTTACCAGAGGGTCAAAGAAGGTGGTTTATCTAAATTTCAGAAAACCACAAGTCATGAAGATTGCACTGGCTCCTATTTCACAAGAATTGTCTCTCTAGCTAAAAATAAAAGCTCCAAGGTTCAGTTTTTGGGAATATACATGTGGTTATTTATACCAGCTTATTTGTACCAACTGAACATCTGAACTGTTGTGCTGGTACAAGGAAAGTGCTACAAGCTGCCAGCAGCACTTCACTGAGAGATGGCTTTAAGAGGGGCAGTCTTTACGAAGCACCCTGCACACAGCAAGTCCTGGCAGCACAAAACCTTTCACTGCTGCCAAGAATAGTAGCAACCATCACTCACAGAAAGTGACCAGGGAAAGTTCTTCCAGATTTTTTGTGCTGTATTTGCCTACAGCAGTGTCAGATGTCACCTTTAGACTTCATGCATACAGACAGAAAAACTGAGAGTGCTCTAAAGCACTGAGTCTACACTCAGCTCCAGGTTCTGTCAAAGATCTTCTGAGAGACTGTGAATAGGATATGCACAGCCGCAGCAAGTAGCTAAAATACTTCGTATCTGCTTCACACAAGTCTTTTGAAGAAAAATACATTCAAGGCTCTGACAGTGCAATGACAGTGGAAATAGGTTAAGGACTATCTGGAAGGACATGGGAAGACAATGGTTTCTTATTAATGTCTTACCAGATCGCTTGCAACCACCTGTCGTCTGTTGTTTCCATTGTAATCACAAAAATCAATATAATCAAGATAAGCATCAGCAAAATAAAGAAGCTTATTTGGGTAATCAATGGAGAGTCCATTGGGCCAGTAGATTTTATTGTTAATAATCACTGTTCGCATTTTGCCATCCATGCTGGCTTTTTCAATTCGAGGGTTTTGGCCCCAGTCAGTCCAGAACATTACATGAGCACTGAAAAAGTAACCTGTGGTTACCAATCTGAGAAAGAAACTAGCAGCCTACTGAGAAACATTACACAAAGACTCACTAGCAAAAAAATAGAAACAACCTTTTAAGGAAAGTCCTACACAATGATACTGAAACTATTCATTTCAGCAATACGCTGACGTAAGATACTACCATAATTTCTGCTGTAAAGTCTGTTAATAATACTTCTATTGCTGTTTTCATTTCTCAGTAATAGAAGCATATAGAACCTACTGCTATCATGGGTTTTTAAAGTTGATCATAATCTGATTCTCCAGTTCCTAAATAATCACTTGATATGGGTTTGTATTTTTAGAGGCATGCACTCATAATGCTAACAGTGATATAACCGAAAAGCCCCATATGGCTGGCAGTAAGTAGACTTCAAGGCACTGAAGAGCTCAAAAAAACATAGAAGTTTGCACATAAACAGCTCAAATCATAATATTTGATTTACTCTATGCCATTTGCTGCCTGAAATGGGAAAGTGATTTTGTGATAACGTTAATATCGTACAGATAATTATTTTAGATTTGGGGCTATGAAGGAACATGTTTCCTTGCCAGGTGGGCATACCACATTATGTTACATATAAGTATGTGTTTTACCATAAACTCATAATGTTATGTCAGAATTCTGAATTACTGGTTCTAGAAAGCAAATGAAGGAAAATCTATTTTACAGGAAAAATAACATCTTGTTACAGTCAACAGAGCAACAGATTACAAAATCACCATATGACTTTAAAAATCCAATCTACTTTGCAAACACTATTTTAAAAAACCTTAAGTTTTCTCTTGCACTTGTCATTTGCAATTACAAAGCAATTTGGGCGTATCTCAAATTTGAATATTGTTACATCATAAATTATGCATATTTTCAAAACAAAATATAAAAAAAAGAATCTTACTCAGTTCTGGGATCTAACACTAGTCCCCTTGGGTTTGTTACATTTTCACTGATCAGCACCGTCCTGTGGCTCCCATCCATTTTAGAGACTTCAATTGTTTCCAAGATAAAGTCTGTCCAGTAAAGATTGCGACCTACCCAATCTACTGCTATACTTTCAGTCACGGTGACACCACTGTCAAACACCTGTTTAATAACAAAATATTAAAAACAGAAAAGGAGAGAGACGGAACAAATATGTTGATATTTATTTTTTACCTGTTGCATTTCAATAGATATAGAAAATGAGGAACCACATCTCCAACACTTTTAGATCTCTTTTGCAGAATGAGTCACAATGGATACATCCAAAGAGTTGACAAACACCCAAACACTCCTACTAACCTCAGTGGCTCTACTGAAGAAGTTAGCATCTACTAAGAGGAAAATCAAGCTATCGCCTTATGTTAAAAAAGGGCTTCTTGAAAAGTATTCAGTTTTATTTTTCAAAAAGCTATATGAAATGTTCACTTAGTAGCTACAAAGTTGTTTCACTTTGTCTATGTTATCTCTCTTTTTACTAAGCTGGGATTTCCCTTTCTTAAGTGGAAATAGTTTCTCCATTTTCCCTCTGCAATAAGGAAACAAGAGTAATGGCAAAACTCACTATTTTTCTGTCAGTCCCATTTTGATAAGCACTCCAAATTTTATCCTCTGTTGTATCAGACCAAAAGATACGATCTGTGACTGAATCAAAATCAATAGCCACAATATTCCTCCCATCCCGAACCAGAGAATAAATACTGTGTGACTGAGAGGTGATGTTGTCCACAACAATTTGGTTACGACTTGCCACCAGCAAAAGGAGATTTCCAGACTCTGTCAAAGGAATTAAAAATTAAGTAAACCAATAAGCTATTCAACAGTAATTCTGTAAGAAAAAGAAACACTAAGAAATTTGATATGGCTTTATACCATCAAAGCTATTGTATCTAAATACACATAATGAAAAGACAAATTCAAATCAATTCTTGGGCAGAGATCACAGAATCATAGAACAGTTAGAGGTGGAAAGGACCTTAAGATCATCAAGTTCCAACCTCCCTGCCAAGGACAGGAACACCTCACACTGAACCACGTCACCCAAGGCTCTGTCCCACCTGGCCTTGAACACCACCAGGGATGGAGCATTCATAACTTCCACAACAATATTTCATCATATCCAGTCTGTCCATCCTGGATCTACCTTGGCTTTACTCCACCTTTTCTTCATCCTTTAGTCTTCCTACCAGACTTCCCTTTGAGTCTCATATCTGGACTTCAGGTTCTCTTCCCCACTGTCCAACCAGTTTGGTAGTTGGATGCCATAAGGACATCCAGCACTTATTCTTCCATAAGCCACTCTCAGCTCCCAGTCCTAATTCAACCCCCTAAGTTCTTTGTACCACCAGTTACTCTACTCAAACTGGCTTTAGCCAGCCAGCTCTTTTGTCCTACCTTTTGACTGCATGGGGACCAGGAAAGAGAATAAACAGATTACAGGAAAGCCAGATGCTGCTGTGGATAGATTACTGTGCAGCAGTATACACTGATAAACTGACGAAAACCAACTGAAGAATAGTAACATAAAGATAGCAAACTATGAGAATCTCCCTACCAGTAAAGGCCAAATACATTTGCAGGTAAATTGCAAGAGTCTTCCACAACTTGAGTATATCCCTGAACTAGAAAACCTGTGGTGACAAATTTCACTGAGTATATGGCTCTTCCATACCATCAGTGTACTATGTAAGAGATACAGAACAACAGACACCTAGGCCATAGCAGTGTTGTTTACTCTTCAGCAATGAGTAAGTATGGCTTAGGCACTAAGTAAGTTTTGTGAAAGGCTGGGATTTAATCACTGAACTTTGTAAAGAATAAATTTTAACCTATGGCTTACAGGTGCCTGGCACTGCTATTTTCCAGAGTATTATTTTTAACAATTTCAGAGTTAAAAAATACAGAGTTACATTTCACTTTAAATGTATTAGTTTCAAGGGAACAATAGTTTCCAATTAAACCCTCAGATGATAGTTTTAATACTCAGGGTCATCTGTCTTGAACAAATTTAAGCAGCTGTTTGCATCAGCTCTTTTAAAAGAGAACAATCCGAAAATGACAAAGCTGGATATTTTCCAGCCACTGCTGTAATTTTTTAGGTTGACATCGATGTTCCTCACCTGCTGCTTTACAAGTCTTCCCATTGGTTTCTAAAATGTATCCTTCATCACAGTAACACCTAAAAGACCCTCTCTCATTGTAACAGTGCTGACTACAAAAACCTGGAGGGTCACATTCATTAATATCTTCACAGGTCTTGGAGTCATTTGCAAGCTGGTATCCAAAAGGACAGGTACACTGAGCTCCAAAGGGTCCTTGAATACACTCATGAGTGCAGCCAGCATTATTGTCAGAGCAGCTCTCCTGATCTGAAATGGCATTGGGGAAGGAAATAAGCAAATAGTTAATAACAGCTTCTTATGCTAAATTTAATACTTTGCAATTGCATTACTAACCCGACTGCTGCTATAACATAACTGCACAATCATCAGTTATGCAATGTGAGACTTACGCAAAATCTAACACACACAATGTACATAAAGGCAGGTAACAATACAGTATGTACTACTGAATCCCATTAAATGGATGCTAAACAGAAGGCTTAGCATTTATAACAATTTTTTCAAAATTAGCTAGAAATATACAAAAAAATTACTGTTTCAATCCAAACCTAAAATTGTGTTAATAAACAAATAAAATAAACAATAATTTAAAATCATTTATAATCATACCTGGCTGGGGCTCATCTGAGAATGTGCATTGATTACAAAGGAGGAAAGAAGGAAAGAAAGATAAAGGTTATGCTCAAATCAATTCATAATCAACGTAAACACAAATTCTAGCTACACATGAGCTTTCAGATTTTTTTCATGATTTTTGAAGTTAGAAATTGATAAGAAAATATTAAGGACCGAATCACATTTCACCTGAACCATGCTTTACTGAACATGTTCAGGGACACAGAGCTCATTCCCATATTGCTATATAAAAACCTATATTGAAGTCAGTGGAAGTCACATTTGAATTCAGAGAACAAGACAGGACACAGCTAATAAATGTCATTATTGCAGTCTCCTTTCACCTCAAAAGCAAGTTACATTAAGTAATATGTGCTCTAATTTCAGTACGCTTACAATTTCTGCTAGAAACGTTGCTGCACTAAATACAGCAGGCTGAATGTTATTTCTGAAGCTGAAGCACATAGTAGGCTATAGAAGATACTTGAACAGTAACTTACTGCACAATGGGGATTCATCAGCTCCATTAGGACAATCAGCAGAATTATCACATACTTTGCTCAGATTTACACAGATACTGTGACCTGGACATTGCCACTGCCAGCTAGGGCACCAGAAAGGTTGTGTAGGACAATCTCTCTCATCACTCATATCCCTGCAGTCATTATCACCATCACAGATCCATGCTCGATAGACACAGTTGCCATTATCACAGCGGAAAAGAGATGGTGGACAGGTCCTGGGAGCACATCTGTGATGTTCATCCGAGCCATCTGCACAGTCAAGATGCCCATCACATTCCCAGTTAGCAGGAACACAATTGCCATCTGACTGACACTGAAATTCATTCTGGTGGCACATCCCTGGTGGTCTGGTAGCTAAAACAGTAACATGCAACAGTTCAGAAGCTGTTTCAATTTTAGACAGAGAAGCAAAATCACTATGTTCAGTAATTCTCCTGCATAAATAGTTACAATACTGTTAAGAACTGTGTTGCTGTTAAATCAGGCCATAGAATCACAGTCAGTCAATATACACAACAATTCAGAATCTGACTAGTTTAACTCCTACTTTGTAATACATCTCCTACTTTGTAATATGGTGAAAAAAGCAATTCAACTATTCTATTCTTAGCAAGCAATTTTCATATCTACCTATACTGATATCTATGCACATGACCACAGCAGAAAGAAATTACATGCTGAAAATAGTTTTAACCACCCTGCATTGCAACATTTTAACTAACTTAAATGTAGAAAAATTACTCTAGGGAAGGTTGCAATCTAACTCTCATGGATAAAAGGTTTTCAGTTTCCTAGATGAATAGACTTATTAATTTTACTTTTAAACCCTGAGGCTGAGGTGCCAAGTAAGACGAAACATTAAGCCAAAAGGAATGCTTTTTGCCAAAAAAATCTACTCTTGAGCTGGATCCTACTACACTTGAAATTGCTGCTCAGAAAAAAGTATTTCTAGAAAAGTTTCCCTAAAAAGAATTTTGAGGTTTTAAGAATAGCAGTGCAGATAAAGGAAATTTTCAGAAGCATCACGTAATAACTGAAGCCTTTAGCATCGCTGTACTTACGGCAGTCAGTTTCATCTGAGTGATCATTACAGTCAAAAACACCATCACACTTGTAGTAAGTGCTGATACACTGGTCTCCACTGAGACATTTGAACTCTGTGGCACTGCAGTTATATACTACAAAAGAAAAAATAGTTGTTACTGAATTCATAGAACTAGACTGCACCCAGTTTTTCTACAGGTGGCCAGTTCCACTGGATACCACGATTTCGCTGGGATACAGAAAATGCAGTAACCTTGGAATCTACAGAAAACAGAGAAAACAGATTGCAGTCCCCTGCAACCAACCTAGAGATCAAAGGGCTTACTAAAACACTAAACCAAGGATCATAAACAAGATTAATTTATGGACAGGTTTATTATGCATTCTGCTATCTTGAAGCTGATGAGGCCACCAAAGACCCCTCAGGGGGCAAGAGTGAGAAAATAATAAAGAGGCATTCAACAAAGTTACACTTACTGCAGTCATGCTCATCAGCACCATCTACACAGTCTTTGTCTCCATCACAGACGTAGTACGGGTCAATACAGCGATGGTCTGGACACTGAAATTGCCTGGGTTCACAAGTACCTGTGAAAGCTATTAAGAATGACAATAAATGCAGATGTGTTTCCTTTTCTCAGGTCTGAAATCAACATAATACTGAGATAGTAGAAAAACACTATCACTAAATTGCAAGACGTAATAGAGCAACTAGTAATCACATAAATTACAAGCACTAATACATTAGTATCAAGCAATTATTTATTCATATGTAGGCTTGGACTCCTGGAAAATGAACAGAAGACTCCACTCAGAGGTAAAAGCACTAAAGAAAGTATATCGAAATACTCTCTTACTTCTGGTAAAAACTTCCAAATGAGATTAGCTGATTACACCATCAGTCATTACTGAGATCACTCATGAAGTATGCATTATGCAGCACCATGATTATAATTATCACATCTGACCCTTTATTTTTTTTTTTTAATTATTTACCTGCATTCTACTTGGCTCTGGTAGCTCAAATTAGATGAGTTTTTCTCATCTTCCAGACAGCAAAATATTAGTTCTTTCTTCCTAATTTCACTTATCATCCTTCCACCAAGAGACATATCTATGTAGACACACTGAGCATTTTAGAAAAACAACAGACAGTTGTGATACTCACTGCAGTTTTTTTCATCCGACCCATCACCACAGTCATTATCAGTATCACATAGCCAGATCCTAGGAATACATCTTCTATTATCACAGGTGAACAGGGTTACAGGGCATGAAGTGGGTTCTTGTGTAGGACAATGCAATTCGTCACTGCCATCAAAACAGTCATTGTGTTTATCACAGCGCCATCGACCTGGAATACACTGCCCACTGGCACAGGTAAAAGCTGATGAAGCACAAGTATTGTCTAAATAAAAAACAAAACAGGAGAACATGCTGATAAAGATCCCCAAAAACTTGCCCTCCCTGCCAGAGTATTCAGTACGTTTTATATAATTTCAGAATGTCTAAAATATGCATCAAATTCTAAAACATACATTGCTTAGAACAAAAATATTTGTCATGCCAACATGCTGCAGAACTGAATACAAGCTTTTTTACACTGAAGAATCAATAAAAACCAGAAAAATAGAAATAAAATAGAAATAACAAAATTAGAAAAATATCTTCTTCAAGGAGACATTTGCTCTATACTTTCGTTTCCCCCCCAAAAGACATTCTAGTTATTCTAAAATAGACCACAAATAAGCAATGCTTTGTATCTTCATCGTGTTAATCAGTCCTATGCATTAAGGAGCACATTTTATTAATGTGATCTATTTTCATGTTTGTAATTTAAAAGAAAGTATTAACTTTGAATAAAGAAGCACCAAATATGTCATAAAAGCTAAGAACTTGCTTTACAATGTCAACTATAATTATCTCACTGTTCTCTCATTTTACTTGGCCAACAGACTATTCTGTGTGAGACACTTAACAGCAAATCTGGGAAATGAACCAATATGCCTTTAATCCACTTCATTGTAAAAATCTAGATGTAGTAAGGAGTTCAGAAGTGCCCAAATATAATGAACACAATAAAATTTTTACTCAGTTGTTGAATGAAAATAAAGATGCTGCTCTAAACTCAAGAGGAAGGTTAAACAGTGCATATGGCTTTGTTATTTTTCTTCTGGTGCTATTTTTAAAATCTCTTAATCTTTATTAAGATGGTTTGTCCCTCCCCATGCATCAAAATAAAACAAGTGATATCCCAATATCTTTCAAAATTTACAAAAAAAAAAAAATAAGAATAAAGGCAACTTTTTTCTTCAGAAGGTAAGTCTTTTGTTACTCTGTAAATTGAATTTTGATAACTAGTGAGATATGAGTACTTTTGAGCATTCCCAACAGTTATCCATATAATTTCCAAAGTAACTAATCTCCCAGGTAGATTTCAGGGTTTATCCACAGACACAACTCTAAAAAACTAGGGTTTATGCCAATGAAATCAGGATGACCCAAGCTTTCTGAACTGCAAACCACTAACACTAAGGACATGGACTTTTGGAACAAATCCAAAGGAGGGCCATGAGGATGATAAGGGGACTGGAGTACCTCCCGTACGAAGATAGGCTAAGAAAGTTGGGGCTGTTCAGCCTGCAGAAGAGAAGGCTGCGTGGAGATCTCATAGCAGCCTTCCAGTATCTGAAGGGGGGCTATAGGGATGCTGGGGAGGGACTCTTCATTAGGGACTGCAGTGA
>JAOEHX010067821.1:0-11617 GCA_025448015.1 Bolborhynchus lineola
TACAAAATACCTAACAGCCTTTTTAAGAACATTAAATTAAATTTGAAACTGGCTACTTTACTGTAAAACATATTGGGTATTTTAAGCATTACAAGCCATACAACTCATTAAGAAATGACAAACTTTATGTAACATTAGGTTTAGTGATTTGAAGTCTCTTCTAAAACTTGTGATCAGTCACAAGGCTCTGTGACTCTTGAGATCTGATTTCAGTTAAAGGGGAACTGTTTGGATTTTTTCCCCAGATATTTTCATATTCAGAATGAGCACATACCTACTTATTGCAGCTTAACAAAAAGCTACCAAGCCTCACTGTATTTCTGACTTGTGCAACACACACTAACTCCTGATGTTGCTTTACGGGAGTGCAAACTAAACAGTACAACTCCTCAGCTAACAGGAAGCAGTAACATCCACTATGCTTTCTTTTCGTCTGCTATTTCACCATGACAAAAATAAATATAAATATATAAACAGAAACATGCATGTGTTTGTTTGCTATGCATGATAAAATATGAACATTTTAAATATAAAGAAGCCATTTAAAATTATTTGCAAAGTTTAAATAATCACTCATTGAAGACTGACATGAAATCACTGGAATGAAAACCACATCAGCCATTTTTCAAGCATACAAACACCAGGTTATGTGCAGAAACTTAAGAACAAGAGGTTTATTGCCAGTGATCCAAGTTCCTCAAGATCTGTTACCCAAAGTTTCAGTACAGAAGGTCACTAGAGTTTGCAGTCTTTTTCTAGCTTTAACAGTACTCCAAGAAGGAGCTCACGCCTTTGTCTTTCAAGTTGTCCTGCCACATCAATGCTCTGCTCTGAGCACTAACCTCCATGCCCTCAGTATTTCTCAACCTGCAATCCAAAATAAGTGCTAGTAGATTAAAGACAAGACAGAAAGAATGTACCCATACCTGTGCATTACATTTTTAAGTAACTACAGCTATTACTAAAAATTTATTTTTCTGTGTTTGGGTAGCTCTGTGTTCTTCACAATGAGGGTACTGAATCAGAGAAGTAGATTTCCCAGAGGGGTTGTGGGATCTCCAACCTTGAATGCAATCAAAACTTGACATGACAAGGTCCTTATCAACCCCAGATGACCAGAGGTCCTTTCAAAGGCTAATCTAACTATATTATTCTACCATTCAACACATTGTAACTTTGGCCAGTTTCAAGCCTTGTATTAGAAATTTACAGTCATTAAAGAGCAGATCACAGACGTCTTCATACACACTAGGATCCAGAGTCCAGCACAGTCCTTAGCTAAGAGCACTGCTGTCAAAGAGTTTTCAGCAATGCCACATTGCTTAATGAAGTTACAGAGCTCCTGGTGGCCATGCTGAACAAGTCAGGGCTGGAAACCTGCCCAACAGAAACTCTAATGCAGCTAAAACTGACGAAAAAAAAGTCAATAAAGCCAACACAACCTCAGCCAATATAAATCAGTCTCGGCACAACCTATTAGCCATGTCAAAAGGATTTCGGTAGGAATGGCCACATTTGTGTAACCCCCTCCAGTTACAGTGGAAACAAAAAATCTGAGAGAGAATATGAAGGGCTTGGACCTGTAAATGCTAAAAGACAATTTTTCACATTCAGAGCAAGTAATAAAGCTCATAAACCTTGTTCATCCAGGTAATTACGAGTAGATTATCTGTACAGGAACAGTTGGCACAGGATCTTCAATGTCTCCTCATAAATAACACTGGTTAACAGGAAGAATAACTTCATAGAAAGACAACATCAGTAAATATGTTGCCAAAGTTACAAATTCAATAGGATATTATATTGTTCAGTGTCTCATGATAAAGGAATTGGGTTATTTATCATCTTATGACCCAACAGTGTTCTCTGCAGGCTGGAAAAGGACAATGCTTGTTTTTCTTGACCTTAGAAATCCTGGAAGACATTTTAAACCAGTCACTGCAACTGAAGAAGCTGAGGAAATCAAAAACTTTTTGTAGTAATTACATCCCTAAAATGGACTGCAGCAGTATGAGTTATTTCTCCATTCAGTGTCAAGCAGACTCAGTACCACACAGCAGGAGTCATGGAGGTCAGATGCTAAGAAAATACAATAGACAGAAGGCATTAAGAGGGACACAGCATCCATAAGAGTCAACTGCACATTCAGGATCCTGACTCACTGTAGATGCTATCAGAGAACGCAGTGCCAGCAACTACTAGGATTAGGGCAGTCAGAATTTAGCAGAATTTGTGGCTGAGGACAACCATTTCTGTACCCATTCAAATCTGTTTCTTTTGCTCACAGTGGATCAAGCCTAGGACAACAGTGGAATTAGCCTAGAACACCAACACGGCCAACACGGTCTAAAAACACCCACTATCCTTACAAGGAGGGATTCTGCAGATGCGGGCTTTGCTCCTCCTGCTTGTGGGACTTAAACCATTGACAACTCTATGCTTAGTTACTGGATCTCTCTGGAGCAGCAGAGATACTCAGAGTGCGGGTGAATGACAAGAAGTATGCATCGAGGGGGCTGTTTTCAGGAGGTACATTACTGTTTGCTAGCAATTTACAGGAAAAAAGTGCAAGCTGGGATCTCCATTCACTGAGGAGGTAAAGAGGTCTAGCACTAAGAGGTGACAGGCAAAGTAATTAGAAAGTAATTGTTTTAAGGGAGAAAAGGATATAACAGTAGTAGAAGTGAGTCAAGATCATTCCAACAGAATGAATCATAAAAAAGAAAATTCAGAAAAGAACATATTCTTAATACACAGTTCCTGACATGTTGGGTGATTCACTGGAGTGGACATGCTCTTAACAAGATTTTCTGCACATCACAGGCAGCCATGACAGAGCAGCCTGGAGGACCACTTAAGAATCTCTGGTTGCAAGCGTGTCAGTCAGGGAGGCACAATAATACGTGTCCTGAATGAACATGGTTACATCCCCAACAAAAAAAGTATCATTTCTTGTTCAGATTCATGCATCAGTGTAAGTGTAATTATACATACAGTTGCTCTGGATATGGGATTGGGACTATAAGACCACTTTTTTCAGGAAAACAATACTCTGTTTCGTAGTTTCTGTGCAACTGATATTAGAAGAGCTTTTTATTTTGAAGTCTAACAATTCTCAGTTTCACTGCATCAAAGCCACAGAGCCTATAATCGTCATGAAGCCTGAAGCAGCTGATGTTCTTTGTTGCTGTAGCTATTAGACATGGAAAAAGCACAGCAGTCAACATTTTTCTGTCTTATATTCAGAAAACTTTTTGAAAACCATTTTTCACAGTTGCTTTATAAAAACCCCAGTGTCACACAAATTCAGCCACCTTTAGTGAATAATATCTTTTAGTAATAGAGAATAAAAATACAAATACAATCATCCATTAATCCATAAAGATCAAGTTTCTATGTCAAGATAGGAAATGCAAGACAATGTGTATGCGTATCTGCTACAGTGCCTACTGTCTGGTAAAATCTATCTATCCAGATACTCACATAGATATAAGAGTGAAGAACCAAGACCCTCATACATACACAAGCTGCCTTCTTCAAAAACAAAAGGATGAGCTGCTGACGGGAAGTGCTTGGAATCTCATTAATCTGACACTTTTTGTTTCAATATGACATTTGAAATGCCAAAAGAATACTGAAACACTGTGCTGAGCTGTAAATCCGCAGTGATGATCAGGATGGATTTAATTATCGTATCTTTTTCATGATACATCTGCTGAAAAATGTTATCAGTCTTCTGAAGCAGATTTTATGAAATGAAATTCTATTTTTAGGACCACAAGCTTCCTCACTTGTAGCAGATTTCTGTTAAGCTAAATATTATCTCACCCCCATTTTAATGACTGTACATCTCATTTATTTCACTGCCTTTAGAAGTGCTGCAGAAAAGAAGGGTTTCCTTATTCTGTATTAATTTTTGATGCTTCGTTTCCTTATTACTGGAATTGTCTCCCTTTTCTCATACCTCAATACAACTCCTACTTCAAATCCCCCCAAATTTGTTTTTTCCTGTTCATTTTGATTTTTCCCAAACACTTTACATCAGTTTTGAAATGTTTTCTCCATCTAAAATGTATGCAAGAAACTTAGGGTTAAGTTTGCTTTCTGTATAGGAACAAAGCTCAGTCTATCTACTGCCAACAAGTGAACAATAGAAAGTGAAGTCTGCTTTTGTACTAGCACTGCAACATCTACACATATAACCCTGAAAGATAAGAGATCTGTTTTGAAAAAGAATGGGTTACTAAATCTATAGATTTTTATATTATTTAAGAAATCTACATCGGAAAAAAAGGGATAGCCTAGCCTCAAAATAAATTCCTAGCATACTGATGAAATGTCTCGCAAGTAAATTAGGATTTTCTTGCGAATAAAGCAATGAGTTTGTTATTTCAGGTTGTATTTAAAAACTGAAGAAAAATTTTTGGTTCTGCGATTAAGCCTTAAATAATCCAGATTCTACCCTGGCTCTGCCATGCAGCCCAAATGTCACCCTGGGCAATTTGCCAGATGTCTTCAAACTTCATTTTTCTTTCTCCAAAATGAGAACAGCATTTATTTTCTCCCAGCAAACACTCATCTTGCTTACTTTAATGTCCATATAATTAGGTCATCAGGCAATTCACAGAACCTCAGGTTCATTACACACCTCATTTCTGCTGGTCTAGGTTTTAAACTGTAAAGTCTGCTACTATATTCGCATATATAACTAGCATAACAAGACACAGAAATCAGCTGGAGGATATGAGACTCGCAAACAGACACACTCCAGAAAGATGGGAGTCCAGGGATTAAAAAGACCTTAACTTTCAAATACACATTTTCTCTGTGTAAGAAAATGACGTCCTTTAAATGTCCCTTAAACTGTGCAATAAAAGCACCAGACCCTGCATAAAGCCAGATTCAGAAGTAGCTGTCTATCAGATTTGAACAAAAACCTAATTTATAGCTGACAAAAGTAAATGCAAAATTTTGAAGAAAATGAGATTACAATTAAAAGCTTAGCAGAAGTCCCCAAATACATTAAGTTGGACAATGGAATACAAAAGCATTACAAAAAAGTAATGCTTGATGTTATGAACACATCCTGGACCACAGAGTTCATTACTAACCTTATTTGTTAGTGTACAGAAGAAAGAAAGAAAGGGGAAAGAACTATTTTCTGCATGCCTTACTAGTTGTAGGTTTAAAGCAAACTCCAATAGAACCAATACAGAGGATTATAAACAAGAGCAGCCCTTTGGAAAATTACAAGGCAAAAAGGTGGCCAAGGACCAGAGACAACAATTACTTCACTGTTTTCATGCAGTTCCAACTGTATTTATATTCTCCATGCCCAACTAAATGAAACATTTGTGAAAGACCTAGTGATTGTATGGGGTTTTCACTCTGAGAATTAGTGAAATACTCAAACATTCAAGCACAAGCAACACAGTCAGAAAAACAAATGTAATCCAACACAGTACAAAGTATTCAAAGGAAAGTATTGATTCACAATCACCAAATGATAAAGGAGTCCAAAATATACAGTTTAGAAGAATACATGCACATCTTTCTCATCTGTGTTCTCTGAAATATTTCTCCCTACTTTGCTCCAAAGCAAACAGAACACACAGCATAACGAATGGTATATCCTCCTGAATGAACAGACCAGATGGACCAACTTGTTTGCAATGAGTGTCTGCTCCAGACTACAGTAGTAGGGAGAAGATAGTCTGAATGTGCAGGCCAGAGATGAAGAGAAAAGCAACGTATAGCAACCCCAAAACCACGATGCAGTCAGAGAAGAGTCTTTTGAAAAACTTTGAAGAAATATTCTACATCAGGGCCAAGAAAAGAGTAGGTAGCAGGCAGTTTGCATTAGCCAAGACAACCCAACAAAAAAAAAATCCACAAAGCCTAAATTAACATCTTGGCAACAGAGAAGACAGGGTTGCTTTTAGCAGATGGCAATTAAGGATTTGGCAAGCATCTGGAGGACAGGAAAGAGTGTGAGTCAAAGATAACGTTAATATCACTAGTCCAGATAACAGAGGAAGATAAAGATACAATGAGAAACACACAGCAGAGAAATAATTAATTCAGGTAGCAGTACAAGATCCACTAGGAGCAACAGCAAGAAGAAAAGAGCAGAACCAGGGAGCTGCAAAAGAACACACTTGGAGCACAGCCATCTCGCTAATGTTGAGAGTCATCAAATATTGGTCAGAGGCAGTAACACACACTCACAAAAGCAGATTATTAACCTTTTGGTTAGGGAAAAACAGAACAAATGAAGTTAATGAATGAGCTATAAAAGACTGAAAGAAAACAGGAGAGGGAGGCTTGGAAGTAAAGGTGCCACACAGATGAGAAACAGTGACAGGAGACTTGGGAAAAGGTATTTCAGGCTTAGGGACAAATACATGGAAGAGAACAACTGTCAGTTTAACAGAATACCCCTACTTTCTTAAATGAAGCAGGAGTTAATCTACTAAGTGTGAACAGCTTGCCTTGTCCTAGTTAATTATTTAACCTTCATTTCTTGCTGAAGGTGAAGTACTAAAAGCATTACAGGTGCTTCATAAGTACTACGGGTTAACAGAAGAAAGGGACATGATGAAATACACATTTAGAATTCAGTCACACACTTGTTTTATCTGTGTTTAATTTACCCTCTCTGAATTTCCTTCTGCTGAATAAAAGTATTTTACTTCATGTGCTACAGCACACAGCAACACTGATAATTGAAGAGTTCAGCACCGAACATCTTTTAGAATCTTTCCTTCATGCCATTACGGAGAGATCTTGGAGCCTGCTTTGTTGTTTCCTGATTGACATTACAAACATGTAAGTGGCAGACAAAATTAAACCATTTAAGATGAAAATGTTCACACTGGTAGGTCATGGGGAATACAGAAACTTACTACTTGCTAAAAAAGTTCACTTCGGAACAAAAGCTGAACTGAGTTGCACTATGTCTAGCTTAACAAAAGAAAGTACCAAACTAACAAAAACTCCTTTTTGCCTCAGTGAGCCCCAAGACCGATTCAGTATCCCCTCTGCCAAAGAAAGCACACAGTGCTTCACACTCTCACGACTTGACTGCAAATCTTGCTTTGTTTAACATCTCAATTTCTCAGGTCAAGTGATTTAGATAAAAAGCAACATGTTAGTGCTCATGTGAAGAAAAACATTAGTGACAGAACTGCAAAGAAAAAAAAAAAGTATCTGAGTATTTATTAACCAAAACCTAGAAACTAACCTAAAAAAAAGACATATTCAACAGTTTGCTTTCTGCTGATCTCACAGTATGCTAGAATAAGACTTCAGATTCTTGAATGCCCAAAATGACTGTGATACTGGGAATTTCTGAACTGGCCACCATGACCTGCCCTACTACTAAACTACTGAAAATGCATATCTGACTGAAATTCCAATTAAGCTTTATTCTATTTTCCCTGAGTAACCTTTGGAAATCCTGTGTGAGGATACCACATTTCTCCTTTCTTCCACTATCTGAAGCTTCTGCATGTTCACAACCAGTGGGCAGTAGCTCTTCTTGCTCTGAGCAGAGAGACAAGACAGCAGAAGGCAGCAAGAGAAATTAAAGGCTAAACAAAGATGAACTACACTATCTACTTGCTCATAACAAATTCCACATGTTCATCTGCATTAGGTCAGCTAAAGCTTCATTAAAGAAAAGCCTTTCATACTGATATTTTCCTAAATAAAAATATATGGGGATTCTACACATGTAAAGCAGCTAACAAGAACTGATATGTTAAAATGTGAACTACTTACAAGAACGGTTTAGGTGAACTAGATCAGTATTTCTAAGCACATTCAAAGCAGGAAGGTTAGAATGACTCAATGTTAATATAAGTAACCACTGAAAAGAACAGGTGTGGTGAAACAAAGTAGGTGGGAGCACTCTGGGTTCACCTTATTCATAAAAAAGTATTTCTCTCACTTTAGATCTCATCACATTTTGAAAAGAAACTTACTAATATTAGTGTCCTCTTTGAATCCTTGCCTCATTTTCTTAATGGTTAAATTTAAAACAGTTGCTTTTACATTATAAAATTGGGAAACCAGTACATGGTAACTGAACTGCTGAAGTGAAATGAAGTGTTTAGCTCTCCTGAGCTCCTCTTTTCTATGACCACTGACCAAATTCAAAGCCGATAAGCAAGTAATTGGGTCATCTAAGCTATGTCAAAATCAGTCTCATCCAGTAATGCAACTTATCATTAAAATATCACTGCTTAGAATATTCATGGACCTTTATGTTAGAGGCAGAGAGCTACTAAACCCAGTTGGCCAAAAACCAAGAAAAACCAGAGATAATTAGGAACACACACACAAACAGATCTAGTTGAGTAACTTCCTCTCTTAAGGTGACTTTATAATCTAGTAAGAGTAGAACATTTTACAGAAAAAAATACAAATTAATGTTTGCTCTTCATAAAACACTACTAATAAATACGCACTTCAGTCAGAGGAAGTTCCTCATGCCGCACAGCGCAATAACTACGATATCAAAAGTAGAACATCTGGAAGGAAAAATGTAGTACAAAATGAATGCAGTATTATATTGAGATATTTAACTGGCTCACCAAAGCGCTCTTTGCTCTCTCAAAAATCAAACCACCCACTGAACCTGTTCAGTACTCCCCAACTTCAGTGCTGCGAGTGCTATATAGATTGAAGTGCTGCAGAGAAAGAATGACTGTAAACAAAAGGAAATCTTCAGAGATTCTGCTTCTGTGTGTGCTTGTCATCTGTCATTTTACCTACACTTTAGGTATTTTATTCTCTGCACCTGCTAATCTTCTGTATGCATTTTACACTGTGCATGTTGGCCTTCTGAGTAAATAGAAGTATTCAAGAATGGAAGGTTTGGATTGGGTTTTGTAAACTGTAGATCAAAAGGCCAACACTATCAGGTCAAACTTACCACTGAAATTGAACTTACTGAATTCTGGGGTTGTATTTTACTTCAGTTTCTGAACAGCCCTCAGCAAAATCCACAGAGAAATAACAAAAACCTCCCTCCATACAATCAATCAAAGAAGTATTACCTGGTTTCCATACATCCTCAGGAAGCATAGCCCTTGTCTGGATTATGTTGTTACTATTAACTGTTTGATACGTAGCAAAGAGACAGGAAAACACAGCATCTCTAGCAGAAAAATCATAACTAGCGGACTCCATAGAAAAAATCATATAAACTCAAAAGCTTCTGAGGGATATAGGAGATGAGAAATGTAGCTATAAATTTGTAGCGAAAACAAGCAAAAAAAAAAAAAAAAAAAAGAGTAAGAAGCATAGCATTCTCTTTTTATACTGATACTCTTAACTTGTCTTTTATTATATATAACAACAAAGAAGGGTAATACAAAGGGCTGTAAAACTGTGGACATGCAAACAACATTTAAAGCTTAATTTTTTCCTGTAGCTTGAATAAGCAACCAAGTTACTCTCTTGGTCTGAACAAACAGACAAACATTTCCACTGGTACTTGCCTATTAAAAAATAACACCCTAAAGCTAACTGATACAACAGCTATCAAATCAATCAGTGTGTGTGTCAGCTACCATATGTATCATAGTATGCCACTGATCGATATGATAGGTATCTTTGCAAGCACAATTAATAGAGTTTATATAGAAAGGGTTCTACAAAAACTAAAGACATGTACAGATTATCTTATTCTCCCAACACTCTGAGATCCCTTTCAGAGTCACATAAACTGTATTTGCACACTATCGCATTTAATCTCATGGAAAAAAAATGGGTAATTCTGTAGTTACCACAGGGAAACTATAGAGGGAATATTTCTGTGCTCAGAAATACTAAAAATAACCCAAACCAACCAACTAACAAAACAAATAAAAAACCCATCAAAACCCAACCATCATCAAATTTAATGCTTTATGCTCTGCTAATTCTGCAATTTGTACTTTTCACAGGCACAACATTCCCTGGAGAGATCAAAGTTACTGCAAGCCCTGGTTTTCCACCAGCCATTATCTGAAATTGTCAGAAGACCAAGGACTGGACTCTTCCCCAGCTGACTGAAAGGTTTACAGGTGGCATCTCTGGAATGAAGATTTCATCATAAATCCCATGTTACTTTAGGGTGTGTAGATTATTAAAGACACATCATACTACTTTGCAAAATTACAAAGCCTTTACAAGGAACAGTTGAATTCTCTTAGAGACTCTGGACAGATGGTAGGATTTGACTATCACTAAATCAGCTTAATCAAATACATTATTAGTTCTCCAGCCCAATATTTACTGTGTATTCCTAATGAAATTGCTGAATAAAAAGGGTGATGTGCCAAGCTTATAGCAAGTAAACAACAGAAATCCATCTTTCCTCCAAGATCAACCTCCTCCCAGTGTGCTGTAAACACTTATACAAATTACAAAAACCAAGGCTCCCCTTGAAAAAGCAGCTCATTACAAACCACAAAAGATCAAAACCTAAATTCTACTTTTTTGTGTGCTTACTACTTAATCAAGTGTCTGCTAAGATGTTAAGATGTGACTATGAAGTAATTCAGGAAAATCAGGAGGTCAGACTGACTGTCACAGAACCACCACATCAATGAACAAGCATAATGGGCTTTCAGGTATCTAAAATAACAGGTCCCTCAAAGGCTGGATGTGCAGCTTCTCCGTGAGATAATTCCAGCAACAAGGGGTGAGCTCTTCATTTATCCAAACTGCCACTTAATGCTTAAGCACAACTTAAGGCTCAAAAGAAAAGATGCATGATTCTACTTGGATTTCTAAAAGACAATCCTGAGTTCCTGTTAATTCTCTTAACGGTATAAGGCATCAAAAGCTTCCCTAGAATTAGCAGACATGTAAGCAAGCATTCACACAGAATCTTCTTTTTTCAATGCATAATCAAAACTTATTTTGATGGAAGTCACATTCAGTCATATTTTAGTAAGAGAAATGATTCTCAGAAACATTTTTGCCTGTCCCTTGTGCAGGGATATTTCTTCTCCCTTGTCATGGTAATGTTAATGCTCAGGAAGCAGAGCAAAATGACTATTGCTGTGCATGACAAGGATTGTTCGCTGCAACAATTACCCCCCAATCAGAATGTTACTTCTGTTTACACTCAACAGGCATAAAAAGAAAATGATTCCTAGATATTAGTACAGACTAACCACACCCATTTTATACTGTTTGAATTTTGAGCAGGCAATATATTTTAATGTAGGTGTGGCTTTATTTTGAATGCAAACTTATGACACCTCTTTTGAAATCCTAATATTTTTTGCTATTAAATACACGCTCTCATTTTCATCAGCATGAAAGAAACGGTTGATTTTGTTTGCATTAACACAATGAACTAATAAATATATTCTTATTTGTACCAAAGCAAACACAGTATCCTTATAACCTATATATTTATTTCCTTACATTATCTGGAACAGTGTTAATATTTCAAGCTGCTGATGAAAAGGTAAAGAAAAACAATTTTAGTTCCATAGACAAGTACTATTTTCACTGTATGCTAAGATTTTTAATGATTTGAGATTCATCTGACTGATAGGTCATGAATCCAATTTGCATACGGAGCATGCAGTCTCCCCCAAACATTCAGCTCATG
>JAOEHX010067823.1:0-33201 GCA_025448015.1 Bolborhynchus lineola
CAGTATAAACGACAGGCAATCATTTACATGAATCTCTCCATTATAGACCAAAATAACAGTGCAGTTTTCATTAACAAAAAGACTACCTTTTTCTTCTTCGTTTGTGTTGTCAAGATACTTTAGTTGAAACATACAGTGATTTCCAACACTTACCCTAGTTGTCACACTGAGAGTGAAATAATGGCTGACATTAGGAAGATTATTTCTCAGCAATAAAATTACCTTTCACAACATATTTCTATCTAAGTGGAAATGATGGAAAATCATAGATTCTATTTTCAAATTGAGTGAGAGAGAAAGATGAAAACGAAATCAACAGGATTTCCTTCCAGTCACACAGGTAGAGAATACAGACAAGCTAAAGATGCTGCCAAAAATCCAGTGGGACCATCTTCCCAGACCCATTTTTATTAATTGACCTAGTTGATTGAGACAAGTGTAATTGTATGAAATGTTTTCTGCACACAGAGTAAAGCATGGAGGTTAATTAACTGCGATCCCAATCCTGCTGCCACTGCTGTCAGCAACATGACTCGTGGATATCATTAAGAGCCAAGACTGAGCTTTTGCTCAGGTTTGTTAAGGAGTTTGTGAACTTTTTTTATGAATCTCTAGCCAGATTTGAGAGAAATGAGGTCAGTTTAAGGTTTTCTGTAGAAACTGTGCTGTTCTCAGAAATGTATGATTTCAGTCATAGTCCTGGTGAAACTTGGCTTCTCTGTTCATGGAGTTAAATTTGAATGGAGTTAAGGGCATCTGAAACTATGTGAATCAAAAGAAAAAAATGCTCATGTGATCCCTGCTGAAGTGCAACTGCCAAATTAAGACTGCCTATAAAAATGAGTTTCTAAAGAAAAATTGAAAGGGAATGCAGGCTAGTTTTGTAAGTACAGTTTCATCTTCTGTCATCAAGCATGCATCCAGCAAATGAGTGGATTGTGACTTGGATAATATGTTGCGTAATTGTAAATGTAAATAAGTAAAAGAAATGCATTGGTGACTTCCTGTTTGCCTCTAAGTACAAATAGAACCAGGCCTTCAGTAGTGTTCATACAGCCCGAGGCAATAAACGTGGTAACTTTTCACTGCACAGAAAATAAGCCTGTTACTAAAACCAATCAAATAATACTTTCTTGAAATGTTTCCCCCCTGATTTTAGCCCTCCAAAAATCTATATTTAGATCTCTCTCTTTTCTGCCAGCATTGCTTCTGAGCCATTGTTGCCCTGAAGCAGCTGGCAGTAAATTGCAGCTAGGTTGAAAATGAACACAAACACACTTGTCTACAAAGAGATTTTAGTTCTTATAGTGTTAACTGCCCCTTCCCTGCAATCCTCTCCCCCCACCACTCCATCCCCACCTGCCAGAAGTTCGACCCAGATCACATTAGAGTCCCAGAGCACAGGGAATGGTTCTCATCTATCCGTCACCAAGGAGGCAGACAGAACAGGGAAACAACAAGTCATTTGTACCTGATGAGGAGGACACTCCTGGGAAACAAACAGATGAGCCACCACATGAATCTGAGCTATTCTCTGAGGTAAACAGAACTGCATGAGAAACACGCAAATTATCAGGAGCATCATGCTTAACTCACTTGCTTCAAGCTGCTGGGCAGACTGTGGGCCTGAAACTCTAGATTGTCCTAATAACTGATTGTGAGAAAGTTAACCCTCTAAAAGCATGAGGGGACAGGGAGGAAATCCCAGACCCCAGGCTTCTGGAGTGATGCTGTTTGCCCTGTAGCTTTTGCTCATGTTTAGTTGTCCACACCACCACAAATTGTCCTGGGAGGCAGCCCCATGTTGGTCAGGGAGGCCATGGGTTGCCGGAGTTGTAGGCAACTACAAATGCAGTGGTTGTAAGCAAATGTTTGCGTGTGTGTGGCATACTTTGCTCTGCCTGCTCCAGTGTGTCTGAGGGGTTACTCCAGCTTAATTTTGTAAATGTTATCTCCTTGTGATTGAAGAGAATAATATAAACTGATTTTGTAGCAAGCCTAAGCATTCTAGCAAGGTACGTGGGACAACTTCCAGGAAAGGAATCCAAGTCATTGTTGCAGTCTGCCACTTGTCTTTGAAGTACAATTGCACTGGGTAGCTAGAGGCTGTGCAAAACTTCATGGCATGTCCACATAGATAATATAATAATTTATCCCCATTTTATGACAAGAAATTGAAGTATAGAGAGTTTTGGTGATCTCTCTGAAATCATATGAGGATCCTGTGTTGAAGTGAGGAATTAAGCCAAGAGTTTTGAATCCTACTCCAGACCTTTTAATCACAAGGTCATTTTTCCCTCCTGCTAGGCAGCAGAAAAAGAGTTTTGATTTGGTGCTTAATATTTAAAAAGAAATGCCCATGAATCCAAACAAAAGTGGCAAATAAGTGTAGTGGTTAAAGCAAATTGGAGAAAGAAAAGATATCCTGCTGGAGCTGAGTTCACAAGTTTGGCAAGAGGAGGGGTCCTGTGATTAAGCCCGACTTCGAATGTAGGGCACATTGGAGAGCCAGGTGATTTCTGAACACAACACTTAGCGGAAGTCTCTTGGTGGATTTACAGAGTATGACTGAGAGGAGATAAAGGCTCCAATTTTGACATTTTCTTTCATATTTTTGCTCCAGTGACAAGTATTGTTCCACTCCTTTTCTTTCTATCTTTTCCCTTTTTCCTTGTTCCTCCATTGTGAAAGTGATTATCCTCTTTTGTGAAGTGATTACTGATAACAAGTGATGCTCTTCAGGTAATATGTTAGGAATATCTTTTCACACTCATGAATTATAAGATGGGAGGGATACAGTATGGTGTCATTGTACTTTAACAATTTGACTTATGAAGTAACAATGAATGCACCATATTATTTCTAATTTTTCTCTAAAGACTGGCACGATATAGAAACATGTATTTCCATTCAGAAATGCAATCATATACATTAAATAATTAAAAGAATGGTGATTCAATGGCTAAAAGAAGTATTAAAGACATCAGCAAATTTGCACTACGGTATCAACCCATTAGGTCTCTGAGAACATAAAGTGAATCATGAGAGTTTGTCTGGGTATGTAGAGAGCCACATTCAGCCAGTTCTTACTTGGAATCTGCAGGTGTGACTCCAGTGACTTCATTAGAGTTGTTTCATGAATGCCAGGGAAAAATTTGGCTTCTACTGTGTAAAAGACTTTATTTGTGACTTAATGTTCTCTGTGAAAGGTGTTGTTAAGCTTCTCTTTTTTTGCATATTCTCTTGCTAAATAATTCATACTTATCTCTCTGACATATGTGAAAATCTTATAATTGATCTTTATTAAAGTGTTTCCCATTGATTTTTTCCTTATCCTGATTAGTGAACTCTCAAATATAGCCCCATGAATGTCACCTTTTTATCATCAATGTTACTTTACTCCAGGCCAGTGAATGACATTTTCTGTACAGAGCAGAAACTATAAATTAGCCAGCATTCATAGTGGAAGTGTTAATATTTTGGTAAACAGAAGCACATATTGGTTCATTATCAGATTAGAAGGTAATTGAATGAGCGAGTGTTATTTATAGGTGCATTTTTCTTGAGCTGAGAAAAGGGAGATAGAAGAAGGAAGAGCAGTTTCTCTGACTGTGATTTGTTATCACAGCCATAGGGAATAAGAAATCACAGCCAAACTGACAGTGGAATAGTTATCTAAGGCAAAGATTTAACCCCATACAAAAATACCCAGTTCCACACATTCATTCTTGCATCATTGAGAGCAAATGCTCCAGAACTGGTTCTGTTAATCACACATACATCTGCTTTAAAACCTGTTTCTGCTAGTCATTTCTGGGCATTCAGTGTACCTCCTTGACACATTATTCTGCTCTTGGTGCACTCAATGGTATGAGTTCCATGGATTTTTCTTTACAAATAATGTTTTAGTAAGCATATTCTCAAGAAATTGGAGGTGTGTTCCTAATAGGATGGACTATTAGTCAGTATGCACATGATGGAAACTCTGCACAATAGGAAAAAAGGCTAGTTTGTTTAGTCCTCTTTCAGTGTTGTGCATCTCTTTAATGCCACCTTTCCTGTCTGAGTCAGGGTATTGTCTCTTTCACCTGTAAACTGTAGGGTCAAGTTGAGGTAAAACTCCAGTGAGATGTGAAAGAGGGCAGTTAAGCTATCTGATGGGAACTTTCGTGTACAGTATCATTTAGAGGTCATGTTTTTCACTCCATCTGATTTTCATAGGTTGCTGCATTAAAAATTGAGATTCAACCACATTACAAAACAGAGCGGCAGGCTGCTTGAAACTTTCATCAATAACATATCTGCTCATTTTTTCTGCTTTCTTTCAAATACTCCCTTTGTTATTTTTATCACAAAAGAGAGCACATCTAAATGCCAGACTCTGTAAAGGGGGAGAAAACTTCACACATTGCCACACTTAGCTAAACAGTGTCAAACACAAGCAACCTTTTGCTTACATAGAACTTTTCAGCTAAAGGTTTATGTTCTGTGAATGCATGTTTTTGAACCAGCCAAGATCAGCAAAATATCAAAACCCTCATTAACCAGCAAGAGACATAACTGTATTATTCAAGGATCGAAAGCAATAGTCATGTCAGTAACATGACTAATATTTCTTGGTATTAGCTTATGCACAAATTGCTGAGTAGTGGTCATGCTCCCTGTGCTTGAGAAATTGCCAGGGAAGAGTGTTGTTTAAAATGCAACAGTAATCCCCTGAGCTTCTTAAAGTACATGCAGAAATGCTTTCCTGTCTTACCATTTCATTTTAACCAACTTAGAGACAGGCCTGACACATGATTTCTTCTTTTTGCTGCTTTCAGGGCAATTTGCTCTGCAGAAAAACCAAAGGCTGCAAGGCCCACCTTATGCAGGTTGTTTTAGTGTGTGCCATTGAGTGGTGACTATTCAAGAGCAAATGGAGAGCCAGAATTCAGGAGAAGAAGAATGATGTAGTGCTTAGAGCATGGCTATTGGTCTCCAAGGTTTAGCACTGCCTGTACTGCTGCAGTTTTTGTGTAACCCTGGGCCTTTCACTTGGCTTTGTGTCTTTAATGGGGGATAACAGAATTTTCTCCCTTCCACATCCTGCTCCTGCAATCTAATGACTTTAATAGAAACAGGCAAAGGAGAAAGCACTCTTTTCTTTATAATTTTCTCTGAGATATCTCTGCTGCAGTGCATGTTGGAAAGCTTGGTCATTACAATAGCGATTTCTCTGGTTTTCAGTCTGCATCTCTTAAGTTTAATCTCTCTTTGTGAAGGCTATCTTCAGTGCTGGCTGGTGCAAGGAGATGCAGGTTTCTCTCTGCAAACTGTACCAGGTCCTCTCAATCTCTCAGCCAGAGAGCTCTTCATCTTAATTTGTAGCAAAAGTTGGGGCAGACTTGGTAATGACGAAAGTTTTGCTTATATAAAAACAAAGCAGCCTGCACTAAATCCTGGGAGTGAAAGGGGAACCATCGTATATACTAAGTAGCAAGGAACAGTAAGAACTGTGAAGCTGTCATTTTTTTAGAATTAATAATTCTAACAACCCATTTCTAAAAATACCAGAACTAGGGGAGGTACTTATACCTCAACTTTAGGCATGTCTCTCAACTGGCTAAGTTAGTCACTTTATATCTCCTCTGCAGTAAGAGGAGAGGTTTCTGGCTGACCTTATGCAGCAGGACTTCAGTGCTCTGATTTATTCTGTGGAGAAGTCTGTGACAGACTACCGGCCTGAATTATGGGCTTAAAGTCAGGTGATGTGACTCTACCGCTAATGTCTCTTCAAGTTCAATATGTAACTCAATGTGCTAGAATTTCATAGGTATATGCAAAATCCTGGTTTTGAGCCTTCTGTGAAATGCCTTTTTTCACGATATGAAGACTTGAGAGGTGAGAGGAGTTTTGTGGTCACTTGTTCTTCTCTTGCTGAAATATCTGTTGTTTATAAAGTCATTATTTTAATTTGTATCTAATGTCATAACCAGAGGAAGGAGGAAAAGGGAACAAGTGGGCCACAGACTGAACTACCCATCTCCATCTCTTGAGATGCATGCTCTAATAATGGTAGAGAAGACAAACAGGTAGGAAAACTTGTATTGCTGTTTGTGATGTGCATGATGTCTATTATTTTTCTTTATGCAGAAGGTCAGCTCTTTCTATAAAGTGAGTGCGAACTGCAAACCTAGACGGTTGATCTATATAGTGCTACTTGTTCTTCAGCATTGATTTTTACATGACTGATATTACCTGCATGTTTTGAGAAAAAAACTGTCATTTTGCTGTCAGGGAAGTTAACATAGTGAGTAAGGTCAGTAGTAGCACCAATAAGCATCTTTGTACCTGTAGCTTGCAGTGGAACTACAACAAGAGATGATTCAGCATGTAATACGCTCCTTTGCTAATAGGTCTCTCATGTATCTCATCACAGCAGTCAGAAATAGAGAACCTATTTTTATGTCCAGGGTAAATGCTTGTAGTCCAGCCTTTTCTTTCATTGCAAGAATATGTCCCTCACCTCATTTGGCTTTTTTTATCTGCATTACTATTGTCTACCTTCTTACGTCTTCTGTCTGAAGTTTCTGAGGCTGTATGCAACCAGTCAGGGAATCCCACAACATGCTTACAAAGAGTTTTTGTTTGCATGACACTTCTGAGCCTAGCTCGGAGATCATGTGGGTGCCAGGTAAACTCTCAAATGCTGGGTAGGGCGGCCACATGTATTCTTTGTTTAATTCTTTGCTGATTTTCCTTGTTTGTTTTTCCAGTTGGGTTTTCCTGCTCCTAAGCCCTATAGTTTTCTTCCATATTTGTTCTGTTTCTCCTGTTTGTTTCTGCTCATTGCTCAATACTTGGTATTAGAATGGTATTTGCAATGTCCAACCTTGCAACTCTAATTTTGGAAGGTTTGTTGTTTTAATACATTGTTAGAATTCCAACAAGCAAGTGGTAAAATACACATGCCAGAAGTACATACTTTTTTAAAGGAAGCAGAACAATTCTGCAAATATTTTTAAAGAATATTCTTCAGATAATATTCTACGGGGAGATGTGGATGAGCTATTCTATTACACCATTAGGAGCTTAGGTATTCGAGTAAACGTTCTGAAAGTGAAATTGACTGTAGTGTTGCATCTGTGTTGCACTGTTAGTCTAAGGGTTATCAGAGAAGCAAGCTGTTTAGGGAGGGAAAACAATTTTGCCCAGACCAGGTAAAGTAGTTGGGAAGAGGGGAAATAATTCCAGGCACACAGGACCTGTACACAGTCAAAATGACTGCCTTAAGTCACTCTCCAGTCTCAAATATGCTATTAGTAGAATAACAATATCATTGATGATAAGAAACAATATCTTAAATTCTGAAGAGCTGGACAAAGTTAAAGGAAGCTGATAGGGAGCTCCTTAACACTGTGTAGGTCAATGCAAGTGCGCAAAAGAGCAGAGAAGATAACATGGACTTGTTTTATAAATTTTAAATGTTTCATTCAGGGATTGAATTAGATACTTGGTTAATATCTCAGTCTTTACTTAAGTGGGGATTTATTTGAACTATCATGCAGTTTAAACAGCAGTAAATTGTGTTTTGGTGGTCTGACGATTTTAAAGACTAAACTATATTACCATGGGAGCACAGTGAGACAGAAGGCAGTGTGAAGATAAACATGGATCTTGTAAACTTTGTGATCATTGTGAGTTTCTTTACTTAATTTTCTCAGTCCAGAGGAAGAAGTTTCATCATTCACGTGGGATCCCAGAGGGAAAAATATTGTGAGCTTGCACTTTTCTATCATCAAAAAGTATATCACTTAACAAGCTCAGTTTTCTTAAATAAGCAAATGCTTCTTCAAAGAGGCATTAACAATGTAATTTACAAAAGTTTCCCAACAAAAACAATATCAAACACAATATTTATCTGTATTGAGTTGGACAGCTTTGCCAGTGATCATCAAAAGCCATCCAGGAGCTCCACAAATGCAGATCCTGCAGATGAATCAACAGTATGTTTCTAACAAAACAAATTATTATCTGCATGTTCATCAATCTAATCACAGGAAGAAATAATTCACTAAAGAAGGAATTCTGTAACTTCCTTTGGCTGCCTTGTGTCTGGTTGTCACATGCCTTTGTTGTAGCTTCACACCTACCCACACAGTGTCTGAGCTGCTTAATCAAGGAAATCAGTGAGAAAAATTGATATGATTGGTTCCCCAAGAAAGAGGTGATAGAATAACTTTGCAGCTTTAGTCTTCTGGAGTGCTGGATTTTACTCTCTCCCCCAAGGGGAAGGTTACAGACCAGGGGAGAAAGGAGTCCTCTGAAATTGTAGAGGTGTGATTCCCTCTCTCAGCTTTGACACTTCAGGCAAGAAGTGTCATCAGTGACTCTTTCATGCGTCAGCCATTGGCCACACAGGAAGGCTGTGAGCAGTTTGTGATGTCTGTTCACAGGAGGCTTACAAAACATTTAGCGTATCTGACTCTGGAGCAATTACCTGCAGAATCAGGCAGGCCTGATGTATAACACCTATGGTTTGATATCTCAATACTTTTTCCTGATGTCAGTGCAGGTTAGCTGTGTTCCTCCTTTTAGATTATTATCTGCTTATTAATGATTCGCAGCAATACTGCCAGCTAGGATATGAAGCTGCCCAGATCTTCACAGGGAGCTCAGTGCGATCTCAAAAAATGAACCTTTGGTGATGTTCAATAAGTTTGGTTAACTTTTTTAAAAATAATTTTGCTCTCCCCTGCATGGAAAGTCAGCTGTGCTTCACTGCATGTGAAGTGTGATTCTCCTTTAGGTTTAGTGCCTGGGAGTCTTTTTGAAGAAGTAAGGTCTGAGCTTTCACCAGTTTATGTCTCCAAAATCCAGGGTAGTCTCATTATGCAGTATGGTGAGGGCTGTGAAGTGTTTGGAGGCTGTGGGTCTGTAGTAACTTTTCCCAGCTGTTTGAGGGAGGGGGCTGTCATCTGGAAAAATTGCTGAGGCCAAGATCCATGAAGTCAGTCCTTAAAGGTCAGTAAAACCCAGTCAGGTCACAGCTGCTTTCTTCCCTGAGAATCTGGGTGACTGTATGGATGAAC
Source organism: Bolborhynchus lineola (assembly GCA_025448015.1). NCBI lineage: Eukaryota > Metazoa > Chordata > Aves > Psittaciformes > Psittacidae > Bolborhynchus > Bolborhynchus lineola. The sequence continues at coordinate 9,075 of JAOEHX010067823.1, forward strand.
TAAAACAGGGAAAGTTCAGGTTAGATATAAGGAAGAGGTTCTTTACTGTGAGGGTGATGAGGCACTAGAACAGGTTGCCAAAAGAGATGGTAAATGCTCCATCCCGGGCAGTATTCAAGGCCAGGTTAGACAGAGCCTTGGGTGACATGGGCTAGGGTGAAGCATTCCTGCCCATGGCAGAGAAGCTGGAACTAGACAATCTTAAGATCTTTTCCAATGCTAACTATTGTATGATTTTATAAATAGCTATTTCACCAGAACAGCTGAAAACCTTAGAACTTTTTGTATTTCCATACCTGTATTAAAAATATGCAGCACAATAGTCACATACAAATGGTGGTAAAAAATGTCTGCTGCAAAATGAGCAGTCTGTGGAGTTGGTATCCCATCTACTGCTCAACTTGAGCATTCTTTTTCTCCATCAGAGCAGTCTCTGACTTTGAACCTGCATCAGTTTTCTTCAAGTCATTTATTATTCTATTTTTTTTTTTTTCTTAATTCAAGGGAAAAAAGTTCTTAACCATTCCTCAAACACAGTAATGAAAAGTATGAAGAATTATTAAAAAACAAGTCAGGAGTTTAAGAAATGTGAAGAGTATCTAAAGTAATGATTGTAAAGCTGCTTCTTCCTTTGAAAATAGCAATCTTGCAATCAAAACCACTGTAAAGATGTTGAAATGCAAGGAGGGAAGTTGTTTTGTTTCTGATCCTGGCTGAAAGCTGAAAATGTAGTTGTAGCCAGTAGTATTATTTGCTACAGTAAAAAACCCTTGAGGAATCAGATATTGTATTTCTAAAGTGGTAGTAATAAGTATGTGCTTTCTTGACAATACTAACAGATACAAAAGTCTGTCAAGGTGACCCAACCAAGACAATTAAAAAATGTCTTTCCAGATTGGACATCACAAATGTATTTGAGATTTATAAAAGGAAGTGGCAGTGGTGGGCCATAGTCAGTACTCCTGGAGCTAGATGTGGAAATGGTTGCACTGAGAGTATGAATATTTCACCCATACAGAGATACCTGGTTATTGAAACATCTCAGATGCTGCACTGTAGGATTGTTGAGTTATTAGATGTGGCAGATGAAACAAGTGTTTTTCTATGATTTGCATAAATTTGACTGTTAACAATTTGCCAGTAAGTAGTCAATGAGTACAGAAGTTTTGACTTTCCTTATCATGTCCCGGTTGCTACTGCTAAAGAGTCACTTGGATAAAGAATTTATTCTATAGTGAGAAATGGTTCGGCCCCATCAAACCTTTTCATGCTGCGTAGGGACTGGTTATGAAGTCAATGTAGAGAGTTACTAAATGGTTGAAAGTTTAATCTACCTGCAACTTGAATTAACTGGACAAACCCGGAAGAATCCAGTCTACATAATTTTCCTGAACTGTGCATATATTCTAAAGTGATAGATTTTAGAAAAATAAATACACAGTATACTTAAAAAAGTGCAGAGAAGAAAAGCTCTTTTCCATTTGTACTCACAAATATCTTAACAAACAGTCAAGCATACTAATAAAATTGTACAGGACTAATTTGGAGAAATCTTTACACTGCCTCTGCAAAGATGCACAAGTGTCCCTTATACAGTTTGCAGCCAACCAAGACAGACAAGTAACTGTCTCTTCACTCTCTGTCAAATCTGACTGACACCATGTTGCACGTCCATTATGAAGTGAGAATGGACAGAGAAGTGGTAGAATGTCCCTTCCCCATCAGTTTACCATGATTGAAGATTTACATGCTGTGGTAAAAGGGAACAGTGAGAAAATCTGCCATGAAACAACAGATTTCTGTGGAATTCTTGTTCTTAAACTTCTAAGGGGAAACATTAGGGAATCCAGAGCAGGTCCAGAAAGGGGCTATGATAGCGAAGTTTCATTTTGTCTCCCCTTTTTGGTTTGCCATCTGCTTTATCACTTACAGAAAGTCAACATTCTTTAAAAATAGGCAGATGGACCTCATTCAAGTTCTGACAGTAACTCTTTGTTATTGGTACAAATAGCTGCAGAGGTATTTAATTACCATTAGTAGTCATCAGTTTGCTGTGAGCTGGTGACATTAGAAATAGTGAGCAGGCTGCATTCTTTGTGTCCAGTGAGTTCATAGAAAGTTAAACCTACTTTTGACAACAGCCTCAAGCTTAGCTACCATTAACCCCTCTTCAGTTACTGGATGATGTGTTTGAACAGTATGAATGATTAATGAAGGTTAAATAGTCCAGTTTCTCTCTTAAAACCTTTTGTTATTGGCAAAGGGCAGGGCAACTGGCAAGGTGAGCAGAAATTCAAGCGTTTGGTTTTCACCAAATAGGTTCTTGGCAAATTTAAATTATTACAAGAAGGTAAATTCAGAAGGAAATTAAGGGCTGGGTCCAAAGAATATAACTCTTGCAGGTTTGGCAAAATTAAATTAATTTTGCTTATGAAATTAAACTTCTCTGCTTTTTTTTTTTCCTCAAGAAACACTGCATAGTGGTGCAGAATGTAAAAATAACCAGCCCAGCAAGAAAACAGCATTTGGGTTTATTCTTTTCCCCTTTCTTAGATGATTCAAACAGAAGGAATACTGCTTGATTGACTACCCTTTTTTCTACTCAGAATTTGCCTATCTGCAGTTTTGCAGACGTGAGATTCACTTTTGACACCATACATGCTTGTGAATCTGTGGCAGAATGTTTGCCAGTTCTGTGTGAGGGGATGATCCTGAAAGCCTCAGAAATTACAAGGCAAAGGTAGATCCAGGCTTTAGGGTTTCCTTTGACCTCAGGCAGTCCAGGATTGCCTTTTTACCTGTGCATAAGAAGCCAAAGGCAGAGACCAAGCGAAGGCAAAGCTATTCAGACAACTCTGAGACTCAGTCTGTGGTAGGCTGATTTTTTTTCGTCTTTCTTGCACATTATCATTGAAAATAAAACCCTACCACAGGCCGCTGACTTCTTTAACAAATGTCCTTTGGTGACATCTTTGCAGCTTCATTGACTACTGGAGCTTTTCAGAGAAGTAACTGACTGGTAAGCAATTCCAATGATTCCTAGGAAAGAATGTCCTGTTCATGCTCCTGGTTTGAAGTAAGGAGGGCTACAGAGAAAGTCTATCTGCAACAAAGTTTCACTTCTTATGTTTTTACTTGTCAGAGAGATATTGTTTTCCAACAGATCCAGGTCCTATTTCCTATTTTTCCTTTAAGTGCTTTGAACTGTGTGACCATTGACGGTGCTTCAGAGATACTTCGACAGTCTCTATGGGTGTGATTTAGAACTGACTGTCTCTTAGGTTTTGCCCTGTATTATGAGAGGGGTTGTTTGGTTTGTTGTTTGTTTAGTTTTTTTAATAAGGCTTTACAGAGCTTTAAATCCCTATTAGGACTGGTACCTGGGGAACTGAGAGCTCCCCTTTAATTTGAGCTGTGGTCATTGCTCCGGTGGTGCTGCTGAGAGACAGAGTCCCAGAAGGAACAGCTGTAATGCAAATGTGCATGAAAGAAAATATAATAAGGTGCTAGTACAGAAAACACATTTAGTGTAATACCCTGATATGCATTGCATGGGAGGAAAGATGAAAGTCATCTTACATATCTGTGTGGATCCCAGTCAAAATCTGAGCCTCCTACAGCAGTCATGCAGCAGTGACTTTACATGGCCACAGCCACATCTTCCAGCTAGGATCTCACTCATCCTGGTCCCCAGTATATCAGTGATCGTAACAAAAATGTGGCTGATCCACACATCTAAAAGATGTTAAAAAAGTTGTCATGTCACTGTCACTACAGCCAAGTCCAAGGTCATTTCAGTGACATTATCTATAGGAAAGAAAGCATATTATCCATATGTGATTCAGGGTTGGTTCTTCTCTTATTTTCTGTCCACTATGACAGCTACAAACTGAATAAATGAAATCACCAATGAAAAAACTGTGCTGGCATTGAAGGAAGATGATAGTTAATTGACCACTACCCTTGTAAAGACATCATTAAGATGGGACACAAATGACTGCTGGCCATGCTCATTAGGAGCAGAATGAACATGTGTTCAGTCAGTGCACCCCTGTAAATGGGGGAGTATTATAACCACTTAGGAATATTTCTTTCAGTAGCTGGGGTGTCTTTCAGGAAAATGCTCTGAAAATGTCTTTGCCATGAGTGTGTACCCTCCATATTCTGTGGGTATTCTGGACTTGCCTGAGTAATGGCTCTTGCATTGTTTCCTGTTTTCCAAAGCAATCCAATACCTACCACATTAGTAAAACAGGTAGAGCACTAATTGTCAGCAGAGGCTTAGAAAGGCACAGACATGCCTTATGCGACTCCCATACTCCTGCTGTGGTAGTGCATACAGGTCTAAGCAGCTTTTCTGCCATAAGGAAATGTCCAAGCCCAGAGTATATGTCTTGGAGTTAAAAGGGACCTGAATTGAGCCAAAGTGAGGGTTGACATGCCATTGCTGCACCTGACTTGTGGGGACCTCCTCTGCAGGTTGTTCTGCTTCGTCATGTAACTCTTGTGCTTCTTGTTTCCCAAGATATATGCTGCGTGGGAGCAGGCACTGTGAGTCAGACCAGCCCTGTATTAGACAGGTACCATGTCTTGACAGTTTAAAAAGTCAGAGTGTTTAGATGAAAACGGGCATCCAAGCTACGGTCACCCCTTCAATTGTGGCAGGGATACTTATGAAAAAATTTAAGTGAATGTTGAAAAATATATACAGAAGTCAGTTTTGAAATGGAAAATAAATACATGTGCATCCAAGCCTAAAAAATGGGTTGCAGCACTTCCTATCCTCTTAAGACTTATTAATTCATGATCTGAGTATGAGGAACAGATAGGGAATGGAAGACTAGAGCATATCATCATTCCAAGTTGACAAATGATGTTTTTGGCAGTGTGCTCTGCAAGAAGGTACCTTCACCTCTGTGTTTTCATACCTGTCTGGGAAATTTTTCAGAGTTACATGGTATGATCTGTATGTCCCAGTTTAACAGCCATCAACACTTTCAAAGAGAAAATGATGCAGAAGTCTACCCAATAAATTGATGGCTTAAAATTACTTGCCCAATCACTGTGTTTGTTTGTTTTTTTTTTTGCCAAGCCATGTTAATTTAGTCTTGTTGACATATATAAGAAGGAAAAACGGCTATCAAATATGCAGAAATAGATATTTAGGGTCCTATTCACTGTCCTTCCTGCCAAATTATGCCTGGCTTTTAGAAATAGGGTAAAATGTCTGTAAGTTTGGATAGACTGAAATTTATCCCATTATATAAAGTAGGTAATAACCCACCTAAGGATTTATTTGTATGTATAGAGTATAATATTTTAAAGAAAGATTAATTCACTTTAGCATTTCAGCAGCCATTTTTTTAATAGAATTTTAATTAGCTTCATATTCATTACTCACCTGATACATAGTCTTTAATTGCACCTTCAATGTATTTCTGTCACTGAAGCTCACTTTTATTAACTATAATCATTGAAGGTTTTATGAAGCCTATCTATGGTGTATGAATACCACAGTGCAAATGAATCACTCAGCCTTACAAAACTGTCATGAGCAACTGCTAGTAGGTAAGCAGATTTGGTACTTGCAGTGGCATGAAAATTATGAAAGGTTGAAGAAAAAAAGTGGTTTATTTCACCACCAGTGAAATTCTGGTAATTGAATAGGTAAATTTTGTAAGTTGAAAGCAATTTACTAATTTTTTAAATGAAAAATTTCTTTAGAAAACCAATTAAGTTTGTTTTAAAAAAACCCCAAACAGACAACAACCAAAAAACTGCCCCAAACCAAACAACATCCTTCTCCATTTTTTTATCAGTAACAGTACCCCATTGGATAAGCATAATAGAAAAATGCCTGTAACAATTGTGCTTCTCTGTCCATGCAATTACACAGAAACTGTCCATGCAAAAGTAAAATACATAATTTTATTTATGTTTTTTATTATAATCTTACTTGAAAATGTTCATCGCCCATATTTTCAGAGTATGAACTTCAGCAGAAACACTGAAGACCAGAGGCTTCTAATCACTTTGGGGTGCAAATTCACTGCTGTGCAAATTGATTCCTGCTACTGATGGGTTTCTGTTTCTGCTTTATCTGTAAGTTTCTGTGTGATCTCCTTTTCTCTTGTACTCTTTCCTTTTCTGTTAGTCTTGTAAATTGAAACTCATAAAGTCATATAATTGAATTACTCGCTGCATCCTCAAAGCAGAAGCAGGACTTTTCACGGGTGATTCTGAGAAGTTTGTGGTTGCATCTGGGCAAAAATCAGAGAAAGTTCCCACCTGGATGGATGTATCTCACTGGGGAGCTGCAAATTCCTTCATCTCTGAGAGTGGGAATATTTTATCCATAGACAGATAACTGGTTACCAAGGCACCTGTGAACGCAATGTAGGGTTGTTGAGGTATTAGATGTGGCAGATGAAACAAATGTCTTTCTCTGGTTTGCATGAATCTGTCTGTTAACATAACAGTGTGTTGATAAGAAAACACTAAATAAAATTACCCATGATGAACAGTATCATACCCATAGAGTTCTGTTCAAATGTCTGTTCCTTATAAACTTTTTTCATCTTTTAACAATATAGGTAGTTCATACACAAACATAAAATGATAAGTAGAAATTGAGTTACCTGGGGGTTATGCTGAAAGTGCTGACCTTGCCTTTATTCAATCAAATTCCTAGTAATAAGGATGTAAAATTTGCCTAGAGGAGGCTTGAACTGGTATTAAGGATGGCAGCTGTCAGTGATATTTTCCTGCAAAGTAATGTCACTAGATGCTTCTGTCATACAGAAATGATAATAATGAAGTAATTAGCATTTGCAGTATTAATCTTACTGGGGCAGGAATTCTTTCAGAGATCTTGATTTTTCTTTAATTTCTCAAGTGGCCATTAAAGAATTTTGAGCTGGAACTGTATGTCATTCTCCTACTCAGAAAATATCAGTCAAATAGAAAGATTAAAATAAGTAAGTTCTGCTTATATGCCTACAAAAGAGAGAAGCAGATGGAAGAGCTATTCGGTCTGAAATTTTTTCTCTGCTGGTATGCCACCTGCAAAAACGAAGTAGAAATTAGTATCAGACAATGAGCTATTCTTTGGTGCTTCTGCCCAAGTTGCATTGAAATTAGTAAAAACATTTCCAAAGGGAATTAGTTCAGATCTGAAATTACTAAATTGAGTGTCAGGAGTTTGTAATAAATATATACCTGATTAAGAAAAGTGTGTGACTGGTTTACTGTCAGCCAAAAATACCTTCAGGTTTTTAAAACTTTGTTGGCTCTCAATCGAGAATGGCCTTTAGGTGAAGTGATGGGAATAAATAAAGTGGATGCAATTTCAAAATATATTGAGACAAATTTTAATTTAAACCTAAATCTAGCTCTGCATGCTGAGGTCACATCCCAGATGATGACTCTACCGTACTGCCAAAGGGATGTCACTTGGCTTTAACCCACCAGTTAGAATGGAGAATCCATCAGTTTTTTTCCTCTTTAACTTCTCCTGGAAGACCCTGTCATTATCTTTTCTCTCTTAGCATTGCTATATTAGAAACCCATCCCTGTTGAAATTAGTGATATGATTGCCAATAAGCAAGGTTGAGATGGTGCAAGGATGTAAAGACATTTGAATGACAAGGTTGTTGTCATGGGATTGCAAGTGTTAATAGTATTTGGTAGCCTCAGATTTGGTGATGCCACCAGGGCTTCCATTTCCTCAGGATTGCTTTGCTGATCACTGTTGCTTTCACCTCTCTGTTAATGTAGCTGATGATTATTTGCATATTACTTGTATCATCAAGATACAGAATCAGAGAATCAAAGAATAGTTTGTGTTGGAAGGGACCTTCAGAGGTCACCTAGTCCAAGACCCATGCAATGAGCAGGTATATCTTCAACTAGATTAGGTTGCAGAGAACCATCTCCAGCCTGGTGCTGAACATCTCCAGAGGTGGTACAAGTACCATCTCTATAGGCAACCTGTGTCAGTATTTTACCACTTTTTACCACCCCTACCACCCTGTAAAAACTTTCTTCCTCACATTCAGCCTGAATCTCCCCTCTTTTAGTTTAAAACCATTACCCTTTGGCTTATTGCAACAGGCCCTGCTAAAAAGTCTCTCTCCATTTTTCCTGTAAGCCCCTTTGAAATACTGAAAGTCCACAGTAAGGTCTTCCCAGAGCCTTCTCTTCTCCAGGCTGAACAAGCCCAGCTCTCTGAGCCTTTCCACATATGAGAGGTGTTCCATCCCTCTGGTCATTTCTGTGGCAATCTTTTGGTGCCTTTCCAACAAGTCTATGTCTTTCCTCTGCTGAGGGCCCCAGAGCTGGACACAGTATTCCAGTTAGGGTCTCACCAGACCAGCAGAGGATAATCACCTCCCTTGACCTGCTGGCCATGCTTCTTTGGATACAGCCCAAGATACAACTGGCCTTCTGGGCTGTAAGTGCACACTGCTGGCTCATAGCCAATCTTTCATCCACAAGTACCCCCAAGTCTGTCTATTTAGGGGTGCTCTTAACCCCTTCATTCCCCAGCCTTTATGAATACTGGGGGTTGCTCTGACCCAGGTGCAGGACCTTGCATTCGACTTTGTTGAGCCTTGTGAAGTTTGCATAGTCCCACTTCTTGAGCTTGTCCAAATGCCTCTGGATGGCATCCTGTTCCTCAGGCATGTCAACTGCACTCTCAACTTGGTGTCACTTGCAAACTTGCTGATGATGCGCTCAATCTCATGTGCACACAGTCCACAAATATATTTCTGGAAAAAAAACCAAACTCCCATAGTAAGTAAATGACAGTCAATCATCCTTGCAATGTTCCTGGATAATTAGCACTAGGCCTGTCTAATTACTTCCATGAAACATGAGTTGTCTTTCTTAAATTTCTGAAATATGGTCTGGGAAGTCTCAAGTGACACAGTGGTTATCCACTGGCTGGTCAACAGTGGTGGTTAATAAAGTTTATTAGTTGTAGTTGAATGAGGGATGGTAAAATATGGATACGATCCTTACTTTCAAATTATTTATTAATTATTTTATATTACTTCTTTCCACAGTAGTGATCAGCTTGTTTTAATAATATATCAATGTGATCATGTATACATGAAAAAAATATACTGGTTCACTTTGCATGGGAGTAGGAATGCAATCCCGACAAGTCTGTAGCAAAAGACACTAAGTAGGGCTCAGAGAATTTTACAACTGTATATTTTTTCAAGTTTCTATTTCATGACTGAAGCAACTTTTCTTGGTACAATGAGCTTTACTTTGAGAAAAGGTCCAAGATATACATTTCAGCGATTTTTCTCAATTTATATTACCTAGTCTTCAGCTGTGCCTGCTTTTTCTTGCTTTTGAAGCATCTGTTTGCCAGTGTTCTGTAGAACCTAAAGAAATTCAAAATTTCCATTATCTATGAAATTTCAAATTTTTTCATAAATATCACGTCAAAACAATTTCTGCTCTGATCTGAGAAGACTGTGCTGATGATAATGACAGTAATTACAAAAGCTGCAAAGGCAGAAAAAAGTCTACTTCTGAGGTGTGTGAAAGAGAAATGACCTATGCAGCCTGTCTCTGGAGATCTTTCTGCTGTTGCCTCTGTGTATAAGACCCAGTCGGGGTTGACAGAACCCAATGGCAGGGTGCTCTGTACTGCCATGCTGGCACAGTTGGTTCTCTCCAGCTCTCAGAATGTAGCACAGCTAATCCTCTTTACATTTTAATGAAGTCATTCTTCTGATTCGTTTGTTGAGAAAAGATGTTCCTAGTGCTTGCACCTGCGACCTTAAAGTAGAGGGTGCCTTTTTTCCTTGGCTTTTGCTCTACCATTTGAGCTGTACAGTCAGTCTGCTCTGAGTTTAGGTTTGTTTTCCCTCTTCAGATTTCCATTTCTGATCAAAGCCTTATGGTTCTGTGCTCTATAAGAGCCTGCTCTACCTTTGAAAGCTTCTCTGGAGGCTGATCAATGATCATTTTCCTGAAATTATTACATATGGCCAATTTTGTCACATACCTCAGTTAGCTGTTACATTTAAGTGCTGATCTGGATTATTGAATGTTTTGGCCATGCGTATGGCTGCAGGGCCAACAGTGGTATTACAAAGTGAAATGCAGAGAAAATAAGACTGTCATCCACAGATAGCTTGAAAAATGCTGTATCCCTTCACAGCCCCTCAGTAAACTGCTTCTCAATGCACAGTTCTGTGGAAAATTATGGCAAATCAGTGGAAAATTACAAACAGTAATCCATTGCTCTAGAAATGCACTTTACATGCTTTAACTGCATTAAATTCCTGGTTCCAAGTCACCATTCTCTTGGCTTTGCTTTAAGTAATTCTGGTACTTCATTGTCAGCCTCTGCTGCAGGATAAATCTTTTCTTTAGGACATTCTCAGTTCTTGGAAATCAGGAAGGAATCCTGGCATCAGTGACATTTTGCTATTTATTTCAGTGGAATGAACGTTTTGGCCAGTGCTTTTCTTACCTTATAGCTGGAGAGGTTTGCATGAAAAGAACAGGGTCCTAGAAGAAATGGCAGATCAACATAGATGCTCTGCAGCCTTCATTTTCTTGTTCCCCTGAAGAATCACTCTGTGGGAAAAGGTACCCACAGAACTGCAAGAAAGAAAGACCCTTGCAAGAGTTGCTCTTTTTTTTTTTTTTTTGCAAACAAATTGGCTCACCATCCCTGAAATCAAGGAAATGGATTAGTCAAACAATTCATGTTTGTATGCAATGAATGTGTTTAAATTCACTATGGCATTCAGCTCCAAGGGCGTAACTGGGATCAGGCTAAAAATGTGCCTTTCCCATGGTAGCACCATGAATGAATTTAGGCTGGATTTCTGCACAGGTAAAATAAGTCACTGGCTACCTTAGAGGGAGATTGAAGACAGCAGATAATGTATTTCATATGAACTATTTGTTATTCACAGACAATAATTGCTTTCTATTAAAGTTGGTGAGAGCTACAAGTCAGATTTTCTTGGTATCCTGTGGAGATGAGGGGTTCATAAGAAAGTGCATCATTCTGTTTGATTTTCCTAGAGAAAATAGACAGAATTTGCACTTTAGTATAATAGTAAGTAGGCTTTGGTACGGACCTGTTCTTTCCAAGTCTAGGAGGTTTGAACCTACAGACCTGGTCAGTCCCTATTTTTCATCTGTTACAGTCTTACAAGATAAACTGTCTGATATAAAATGCTATTTGTATGTGGCATTTGTGTCTGTATGCCCAAGGTGGTTTGGCTCTGTGACTGACATTGTTTAGTTTGAACTTTGAATTCAATGATGTGGTAATGGAATACAAAAAGACAACCTGTACTGATCTTTGAAGTGGAAGCATCACCATCTCAGCCATGCAGTTCTGTTTAACTGTATATTAATTTCTAATGTACTGGAAGGGACTGGAGAATCATGCCTCTTCAATGCATCACCCCTCACATCGCAGCTCAGAGCTGTATGTAAACAGAAATGTGGCATTTGGTTTAATTTCTTAGCACAGAAAGGTTTAGCAATCCCACTATGTTAAGTACCAGTGCATTTAGCATTTGTTCTTAGTGTCAGGCAATCCACTGATTCCCAGAGCTATGGATAGCATGGTTAGATGTGAGAATATATTCATACATTACTGGAAAATGAGCATTTTTTAAAGGAAGCATTTCAAATTGGACTTCATGTGCTTTTTATTTGTTTTCAGAATGGTAAACATGGAAGAATAGCTCTTTGATTTTGCACTGTAGTGGCTCTGTGGGGGTAGGTAACCCTGTGATGTAAGAAAGCAAAATCATCTCTCTATAGGACAGCAGAATAGGAAGTCTCATAAGTAAAATAGAATAGCTGTGATGCTCATCTGATAAAAACAACAGGGTGGACTGATATTTTTAGTTAAGAAATTAAAATACCAGTTATTTTATGGTGTGAAATCCTTTGTATAAACTCCAGGGTACAGACTGAAGAAAACACTGTTTGGACTTGAAAGGTAAGAAGACCTCTGAATGCTCGAGTGATAGCTGACTCAGAAGCAAGTGCGAAAGTGCTAGACAGGTTGCTATCATTACTATTTCTGGTTTTTAAACTACTGTGTTTCAACATTTCTGCTTCTGCCATAGTTACACTGCTACCTCACAACTGGCCAACTTTTACCTTGTGAGGTTTGGATTTTCCCAACCTTCTGGGATAAGTGAACTGTTCTTTATTCTCTTTTGCATTCACGCTCCTGCAGTCAGTTGCTCTGGCTGTTTTCTCCTCTCCCAGTTCAGGAGCCAGTGGTCTTTATAGACTCATTTCTGATTTAAGAAGGAAACACAAATTTAAGATTATCCTGAGCATTTTGGTAGGTAAAAATAACAATACTTTTTATGGATTGTTATTATGGTTTGGTGGCAAGGATAATAGCTTAGGAGTCAGAATTGGTAACGAACTTCCCTGCTACTGCCTCTTGTACTACTTAGATCAATTCACTTCATTCCTCCATTGTTTTCAGTTGCCAGCAGAGGTAATTCTAGAGACCTGCTTTTGTATATAAAGCTCTGATATATATGGATGGAAATTATGAAAATAACACTGTTATTTTGTCAGTGCAGTCAGGAACTGTACACTTCTGAAGAACCTTGTATCCAGTGAGCCAGTGCTGAAAAAGAAAATGAAGAATGTTTTTATCAATTATTGAAATAGCATAAATATTACTAGCATCCTTGAAATTATAAAGAATAATTGAAAATGCTTCCTAGAACTGGGCAGGAATTGGACAAATGCACAGATGCCTCTGGAAATCAAATCCAGGCAGAAGGGAAAATACTCCCTTGTTGTACAGAAAGGAACTGATGTTCATATGTTTGGGAATTTACACAGATCCTCATTCAGTAAGGCACAGTGGCAGTAGCCACCTGCGGATATGGCTGGGGGCACACAAGAGAACGGGTGTATCCTCTACATACCAGCTGTCCCTTGCAAGAACCCGTCTCCTCTTCACCCTCCTCTGAATGCCACAAGCTAGCTTTTTAGTCTAATGCTCTTAAAAAAAAGGTTTATTTAAAAGAGAAAAACTTCCTGCAAATAATTAACTGCCAAAAATGACCACTTGGGAGTTTTATATTGATTTATTCCTCTCTTCAGCAATTTTTTCTGTTCTGTATCTTCCACTTACTACATTATCACTTGTCTATTTTGCACATTGGGGTTATGAATTTGCTTTTTCAGCTGTCTTAGGCTATTTGCATATCTTGATTGTTGATAAAAACATGACAAATTGTTCTTGGCAATGTTAGGGGAAGGGCTTTAATGATAAATGGGCTTTGCACTGCAAGCATATATTCCACACTTCTTATGAATGCCGTCTCCTGAAAAATTCACTGCAGTTTGATGAAACTTTTTTTTTCTTTAGCCTTAAATAAAAATGTAATAGCCATATTAAATAGCAGAAGCTTCTTTCTCCCGTCACTCTTTCTCTCCCCCTGCTCCCCTCTTCTGTCTTTTTTCAATTTGGCAGTTTTCCTCACCACTTTTCATTCTTTAAAAGATTGCTTTGACAACAAGACAGTGCCCCAGATTTCCCAAATCTTAGAAAGCTTGGAAAAGGTTAATTGGAAAAGTCAGGGTTGCAGTTGGATAGTTAGAGCAGCTGTAATCTCTCTATTGCTTGTTAGCATTTTCTTGGTGCCTCAAGTCCCCACAACTCAGTGTCACTGCTGTCGCCAGCACCCTGGCTGTGAGTCCACTCCCCAGCCTCACTGGCTCCTCATTTTCATACGCTTCACTTTGCTGAGCCACTCCAAGCTGGCGTCATCCATCTAGTCACAGCTCTCTAAGTTTGCCATGTTCACTGACCCTGTGCTGACCCTGAACCATGATACAAACTATGGGATTGTAATTAATCTCTAATTACCCACAATACCTCGCTGGGTATGCAGCTTGCTCTTCAGTTGTATTCCCAACTAATTCAGCCATCAGTAGGGCATTCAAATTTGGTGCAGCTCAGTGTTTAAAAACCAAGGGTTTCATTAATGTTGAGTGGCTGGGCTACTTAGAGGGCTGTGTTCACCTTGCTTAGCTCAGGCAGAGCTCTCCGTTCAGGCAGGGCAAAGTAAGACTCCAACTCTAGCTCAACCAATTGATGGTGCAATGCTTGTGCTCATGTTTCATTATTCAAAGACAACTGAGCAGGCTGCGTGTGACACCAGTCATTTATCTCTGTTAGTTCTCTCTTTCACAGCAAGTGTTATTTCTCCTACCAGAAAGCAGGAGGAGACTGTCATTGAGTCACGAGATCTCTAGAATGTATCACTCCTCTTTTAATTTAAGTTGTATTCTTACTTCTGTCCAGGTGGTGGGATCTAGTAAGGGTAATTCACTAGAAAGATGCCCTGAGGATGCTGAGCTGAGACAGCTAGTGATCAAAGACAGCTGAGACAAACTAGTGCTGGGATTCTGAAGTGGTGGTGCTCTTGAGGTCTCAGTTAAATACAACTGTTAAAAGGGGAGATTTGTTTTGAGCATGGCTGTAGGAGCTGCTGTGGACTGTAGATTCAGTTTCTCTCTGGTTACCCCACTGGGATAGTCCTTTGTGTAGAGCATATGCAAACCCAACATACTGCAGCCCTCAGTTGCTAAACGGAACACTCAAGAATCAAAGCACCATGTAAGAAAAGAGAAACCTTCCCTCTCTGATTCCCACTGCATCAGCTGTTGAATTGTTTTCCCAGGTGTTGCTCTCCTATTTGCTTCTCATGGGTCAACTGGTGTCCCTTTCTCTCCCTTTCCATATAGGCCAACCATTCACATTTTTTCACCCACCCTCCCATTTTCCACCACCCCAAAATCTCTGCAGAGTGCCTTTCTTGCAGTTGGGAGGGAATATTTTGATAGAACATTACTTCAGCAGAAGACACATATTTGTCAAAACACGGAGGAGTCCCAGTTCCAGTGTCATGCCTGACAAACAAGACCAAGGTTGAGCACAGATTGGTGAGGCTCCCCACCAGCCAGCCAGCTGTGATATCCTGGGGTTGAGCTGGGACTTTCAGAACTGCTCTTGCTCCCTCTTGTGCAACTGGTCTTTCTTGGTTTCTGTTCTCTTCACTGGCTGACAGACCTCTCCCTTGGCTCACAGGGATTTGCTGGGCTGCTGTGGGTGCCATCAAACAGCCAGCTGCTGCATTTCACTCTAAAAACTGGAAAGAAAAATTTGTCATAAGAAAAAAACCCACGACTGCTTTTCAGTGAAAAATTTCTAATTTTAAAAGGAAAACTAGTGAATTTATCAATATCCAGGTTAAACTTCTTAGGCTCATTCTTCCCAGTATTTGCACTAGGAAGCTATCTCTTTCTTGAGAAGTCTCCTGATTTTCAGTCTAAAATTATTAATATTTTACCTGCTTTGTACCAGATAAATGCAATATGTATACCTTCCAACGTAAAAATTTGAATGTTCACAGTGGGAAAACATAGCTGGGTTAAAAATCTTGTCATTTTTATTAATTTATGGCCTGCTACTAGCTCAGCCTGAAACCCAACATTGGACCAGTAGTAGCTGTGTTTCTCTATGTGGCAGCTCTTCCATGCCCAGTATCTAGCAGCCACCTTGATTCTCTGATACAACACTTTATGTGGTGACTGCTTTGCTCTTAAGTTGTCATGACACATATAATGATCACATTAAAACCTGCCTAACTTGTTTGAATATTATCTATACTAATTTTTTTATTTCCTAGCAATAACTTGCACTCCTTGTCTTGCTAGCTTTTGCATGGGAGAAATGCGAGTACCAGAGAAATCTTTCTACCATACATGCTCCATGTCTGCCGCTTGATTTTAAGTGGGGTGGCTTATTCCTTAGGTATTTAACAGAGCATTTAAGGGAAGGAGAAATGACTTGTCAGCAATCTCACAAAGCCTTCAGCTTGGTTATGTGACACAACACTCCTGGGGTGAGATGCTGTCACCCAGTCAATCAGCCATTAGGCATGTAATTATGGCAACCAGCCATGAGACAGTTCCTAATTAACACTTATTTTTCCCAGCAAACAAATATTCCCAATGTCTGAAGCAAAGTGGGTAATTAAGATATTGCCTCCCTCTACATGATGCATCGTCAGTTGTCTGTTGTCCAACATTCAGTACCCATTTCTACAAAATACCGTAGTGTTCCTGCCAGCACAGTCTGCCCACATACAGTCTTCTCTTTTGCTCATAGATGTTTGTTTCCCATACCAGGTGCTAGCAGCATATAGCTGCAAGACATAGCAAATACTAACAAAATACATCTTGAAATTTTTTGCTCAGCATCTTGTAGACTTTCTCTCTTTATTTGCAGTTCTATCAAATCTTGGTGTTTTTCTTTAGAGGTTGTTGGTCAGTAAAGTTGTTGGATTAATGAAAAAAAATTATGCTTACATTTACTTTGGTAATTCATGAAATGACTGCATCTGCAGTTGAGGTCCAAGGAACACATGTATCTCAATGATAACTGTTCTGTTGGTTTTATTTTTTCCAGTGACCTTCAAATACCTTCATGTCAATTTGGGAAAAAAAATGAGATTTGCCCATGACCAATGTCAGTGTATGTTACAGGTAAACTAAACACTGATTGCACCTAGGGAACATGTCTTTATTTCCAGGCAAAACTTTAAAGAATGTTGGTAACACTATTAAATAATACACCCATTTGTAACATACAAATGAATGTTTCTTTCTTTCATTATTAAAATACAACTGACTGAGTTTATGATACTGATGTGCTAGAGATTCCAAAAGAAAAAATTTAGAAAAAGCCAACATCCAGTGTTTTTCAGCACCTGGCAATGCAAGCATTTGATAAAAATTTGGGGACCTGTGATTCGTATTTGGCCTGCTTTCGACCCCTGAACTTTGTAAAGTAATGAAATTTGAACAGGAGTATTTGTATATTTAAACAGTTGGTTTTGAAAAGCCACATGAGACACACTTAGCACTGCCTTTTTTAAAAAAATCACCTTTCTCCTTTCTCTGTCTTCCATTTATTTTTTGTCCAAGCAGGTTTCTATTATCACACATTGAGGGGTTATTGAGCGGCACTGGGAGTCATATTCTATTCTTGAATCATTTACCAGATGTATGACCTTGGGCAGTAAGTGAAAAGTTATTTCACTTATGCTAGAAATGGGCATAAAAGTGAGGTAAGTCCCGGCATGGAGGATGTGTGATGAGGTAATTGCCTGTAGGCATAAGCGGGGGTTTGTGAATCTGTGTTGTTATTCTGGTGCTCTTGAATAGACAGGAATTATTCCAGTGATACACAATAGACCTTATTATAAATCTGCTTATTTTGTTAGTAAGTTTCTCAGGAAGAGGTACCTCGGTAGATTATTGCTCAGAAGCAATATCATGAATTCTTTTGCTCTGTTTAAAAACAAAGCCTTTCTTCAGTTAAAGATTCTCAGGCACTTTTTTTTTTTTCTTCTAAATGGCAAGCAGAGGTAGTTCCACGTTTTTGAGTAGTTTGTATCTCAGTTTTCTCTGTTACTCATGATTATTTTCTAAAAGCCTCAATAACAGTTTGGCAAACTACTTTGGAAACGAAAACAGCAAACAAAATTAGTCTAATTTCGGGAAAAATTACTTTTTCCCACCTCTGCTGAGGCAGCTAGTCGTAATTTATGGCCCCCAAATAAAAGGTCAGCACTTTGGCCAAAGGTGCCAATTAATTCTCTAAACAAATCCTTTATTTCACTGTATTAAGTAATTCTCAGCTCTGGAAATTAGAGTTCAAAATCTGTTCTCTAGATTTTAATAAAACATGCCCTTGTTTTGGCAGCCATTCTCAAATGCTTATGTACATATTTAGTTTGTCTAAAGTTAGTTGTTGTGTCAGGTATGGGCTCCTTGGTCTTTGTCAGTGTTTTGGCAGACAGAATGAAGTAGAAGGTAATTTTAATGGCTACACTTACAGGTACTGCAACGATCATTGATTTTTTTCATTTGAAGGCTTGCAAAATGATCAGTCCTTGAAAGGTTTGCCTTTCTTGAAGTTAGAAGCCAGGATGAGAGCTGGGAACATGTGAACTACTGCTCTATTTATTTTGATTACTGTGGTTGTAACCACTATGGTGAACCTCAGACCTTCTAAGGTTTTCATCATATGCCTTGAGTTTGGAAAAGGACCTTTACTGCCAGCAGAAAACAAATGGCAAATTCCTAGTGATTAAGAAAAAAACTATTCTCCATGCTGTAATGAAAGATACATTACATTTCATGAAGCTGGTGGGGAAAAGGTTAAGACAAATCTGGAGGGAAAAGGGAAATACTCCAGCTGGCTGCAGACAGCAGGTATACAAAGCCTTGTCTCTCAGAAGAGAGGTGCTCTATTTAGGGTCTACAGATTTATAGCAAGAGCCTGAACAGCAGGGTTCAGTGCAGCTCAAACCAAAGGATCCTACAAAGGTTTATTAGAGGGTGACTGTTAGATGCACAGAGAGCAGGACTTGTCTATTAAAGATAAAACTGAATGCAGGAAAGGGTGGTTGGAGTAAACCTTTCCACTGACCTTTATTGTTTGACAAGGCTGTAAGGAACCAGTTATTTTCCTTTTGTCATTTTTGCTGGAGTTTGGGGCTAAATATTATCTATATCAACAAATAAGCTGGGGTAAAACTCAAGATGCTAAAGGAAGAACAAGCAGAACTTTGGGGCCAGAAGCAACCAAAGCCTACCAAGACCTAGTCAGTCAGCTCTAGTGATGCAATAGAGACCCACTGACAAAGATAGTTCAAACAAAGGGGAAAATATTGGGTTTTTTGGTTGGTTTGTTTTTACAAGGTATTTCTGTTGTGAGAATGGAAATTTTGGGTTGCTCCCCATGATCATTCGAGTGACTTTTTTATAAAGCCGTTGAAAGGCTCTTCTGCGATGTTTCACTTTCTTTTCATTTATTGATTTTTCTCTTTAAGACTTTAATTCACTTTTCTTCAGTTGCTGCAGTTAAGAGAGAAATTCTGCAGATCACATAGAGATAACATTCCAGCCTACACTGGGTCACTCACACCTCACATAAGAATACAAGCTTCCTGCAGACAGCTAGTCCTCTCCCCCTTTTCAGGCTTTTTTTCTCTATCTTTTTTTTTTTTTTCCTTCCCTTAGTATTTGGGTCTCAGTCTTTCTTTAGACTTATCCTTCATGCTGTGTTCATCTGAAATGTACCAATAATTGCTACTACCTATATGTAGTTTGATCATTCTGTGCATTCCTTGTTGAAACTATCAGTGAAATAAGACATCTAAAATATGATTCTGTAGAGTTAAAGTAATATTTTGGGTGTCTGTAATCTCTTATAAATTGTTCTGTAGACAGTTAGTTTTTTAAAAGAAAAAATGACAGCAACAAGCCAACCCTAATGACATGTTTCAGTGTAATGCTGTAATTTTAGCCCCTGCCATGAACTATTGCTGTTGTACAGTTAAGTATTTTGCTAGTAAATGGTGAAGTGATTTCCAGTAAGGCTCTTTCTCTTTTTTCCATCCTTCCATTGGAAAAATTCCCATCTTGCCATTTCTAACACATTAAAAAGAAAATACACATCTGAAGCACATTAGACACCATGTGAGTGCCCTACAAACAATAAATAGTAAAGACAAGCTGTCAGAGTTTCACCTTGTTTCTCTTCAGACATTTTAAAAAAGTCAGAAGATGAAGGTGCTTCTTGCCTTGAAGTGGATGAAGTGTATCAAATACATGATCTGTTTATCTGGTTTTTTATCCCATTCTTGGATATGTGCACAGTAATGTGCAAATGTATTTAATGGCCTCTTCACTAATAAGCCTTTTCCCTGGAAGCCAATTATCTTTTTAATTAGCCTTTTTACTCTTCCTTCTTCTCTTCCTTTTTCTCTGGTAAAATCTCCTGCTTGCTGGAAGTCTCATCCTTAGGTGATCTTCCAGTTACCTGTTGCTCATTGCAATTTATTTTCTAGCAATTTTATTCTTAATTGGTGGATATGTTTCTGTGGCTGACCAGCTGCAAGATCTGTTGCCATCAGTTGGTTGTCATGTAAGAATTTGTTACAGGATGGGTCAATAGGAAAAATGTGGTCAGTAGCTACACTAATGATTGTGTCAGTGCTGGGGAGGCAGTACGTCAGACCTCTGCACCATTGCAGACTGAGTGCAACACATAGGTTGTGACTGCCACACAGATTTTCACGCCTTGTAGGGCCTTCATTTCTGAACTTGGGAGGCATATATCAGATTTGAGCTCTGGAGCACTAAGCCATAGAGCCTTCACGGCTGGCAAGTGTAGGGCCGGAAACTCAGATGAATAGAGCCCTATAAATGTTTTTTTTTGTTTGATGCTCATGCTTCACAGAAAATGATGAATCCATTAGCAAGTCCTGCTGCCAAAAGAAACAGACTTGCACTTGTAAATTGCTTTCATTCTGTGCTATCAAGCCACTGCATGGCCAGCCTTTGCAAAGCTGACAGTCATCTATCACTTACACATATTTTTTAGAGGTACAGTTGTCTTTGTCTTTGGTGTGTGCATGTGTCTGCTTGAAAGTGTCTCATTAAAACATACTGACCTCATTGAGCACCTCAAACAAAATCCACAGTGGGAAATACTTTGTTTTCTGTTTGCTTTGAATTATTTCAAAGTTTGTCATTAGTTTCACAAGACAATGAGGTATTTGGAACAATTTTTGGCTGAGATGATGTGTCAGAGAGACTAGACAACTCTTACTATATATGACATGAAAAATGTATCAGTGAAGAGTGGACCAGGGTGGTTCTGAATACGAAAAGGGACAAGAGTATCTCCAAGTTTGATTGTGCTTACTCAGGGAAACTCCCTGTAGTCCTAAGTACCCCACTGAAAGCAGTAGGACTCCTCAACGTGTATGGGATCCAATACAAGATGAGTAACGTCTCTGAACCAAAAATGTCCTAAACTAAAGATTTTTTCTTTTTTTTTTTTTTTTTAATTGCATATGATACTTTATCCAGCATAGTAAAACCATGTATATTTATAGCCTAGATTATGCTTTGTTTTGCAGGATGAAAAAGCACATTTTAGAGTTGGCCCCTTTCCTGAACAGATGTTACTGGCCTGGGTGAATAACTTATTCAAACATAAGATTTAACAAAATTGAACGAGAAATTTTGCCAAACTGAATTCTGGCTAAAACTGAAATCTTTTACCACTTTTCTTCCCTCTGTCTTGTATGCTCTGCTGTTCAGTTCATCCCAGTCTGTATTCCAGCTGTGGCTATTCAGGGGTTACAACAACCTCTTTGGTTTCAGATTTACATTATTTCCATGCAAGAAAATATGTGATTCTCCCCCTCCTCTTCCCACTCCTCCCACCCCCCCCTTTAATTTAAGTATAATTCACCCTAACAAAAAACCAACTGTCAGAGTAACATCAGGGGCGTCAGTGTTTGTCTCTCACTGATTTCTCACATCAAATATGTCCATTTTGCTGGTGCAAAGATATTTCTTTCTAAGTGCCACTGCTTCTAGCTCCAGCTGGCTTCTTTCCTTCTTGCATATTATCACCAGTATTTAGGGTTTTGCAGGTCAAATTAGAATCACAGTGGCATCACCCATTGCTTTCAGAGGGACTACCCAAGTGTGGATGAATGCAGTTAGATAAACAGTCCTCCCTTTGCAAGAGGGGACAGACTGGATCGCCTTCTTTCTTGACTTTGATGGATACATGGTCTAGCAGGTCTAAAAAGCAAAGAAATCAGTTTGTTGTCAAAGCCTGCAGTGAATTAGGGGCAACGAACAAAATTTTTTAATTGAAAAGGGGAGAGGTTTCACTGAGCAATAGTACTTAAGCAGCTTGGTAAGGAATAGGATCCCGGCTATTGTGCTTTTTCATTTACCTGAAGTATTATAACTACCTCCCAACATTACTTCAATGAACTAACCCAGGGCTGCAGTGTATAAATAATTCTGAAGCTGTTACTGAGGTAAATCCTGCAGAGAGGAAGAATTTTTCTTTTTGCTCTTCAGGGGATGTCCTTAGTGTTGGGGTCTGTGTCAGATTGCAGGAAGACAGATTCTTCTCATGCCTGCCACCACACCTGCTGATCACTGAAGTCATCAGCACCACGTGTAGGTGAGAGCATAAATTCATGGAGCACTATTTAGAAAACAGTGCTGCAATAGTGTAGTGATGTCACTGCCAGTGGTGCTTTTTCAACAGCTGAGATCATCCACCTAAATTATCAAAACCCTCCAAGAAATTGGTAAAGGTGCATGGCATCCTTGGCCAAGCCTGGTGCTGTAAAATGCATATTTGCTCTTCTGGAAGATTGTGAGATATCCTTTTGTGTGTCTGGTTTCCCATAAAGACAAATAGATAAGGAAGTTATTTTCCTTAGGGGAGAGAAACAGATAGTGGATGTTTAAACAGTTCCATGCTAAATCTTCAGAGCACATAGACGCAGGTCAGAGTATGTATGTGATGCAGTGATTGACACATTGTTAGTAGTTGGAGCCTTAAAAAAATGAAATCAAGGAAAATACAACTAAACAACTAAATCACATACATAATATAAAATATATTAGAGTTTGGCATGATTTATGTATCCCAAATTAGGAATGCAGCTGGCTTTATAAACCGTTTTACATATACTTCCTGTCAAGCTTGGCCTCTATAATCCTGATTTCAGTAAATAGCAATTTTGAGTATTGCTAACTCACTGCCCAGTGGTTATGCCTGCCTTTGATGAACTTTTAAATATTATCATTGCAATAAATACTGATGAAAAATACTTGAACAGTTTTAGGGTTTGCTTATCTGCGCCATAGCCACAAGTTTCAATGAGTATTTTGCGTGGTTGAATCCTTTTTGTCTTGCTTCCATATGTTTGCATGCAGTGCAATTGCATCTGGTTCTTGAGGTTAGTAAGGCACCAAGTGTGGCTGCCCTGCTCTTAAAGCACACTAGTAGAAGTATTTGAAAAGACCAACACTTGTTTGGTTTTTGTTTGGGTTTTTTTTTTTCTTTTTTGCTCTGTTGATATATTAGAAAGTATACTCTGTAAATCTCATGTTTTAATTCCTCTTTGGAGCACAGTTCCATGCTTAAAGAAGCATTTGCCTGCATATATTGTTACTAAAGCATCCCGTTCTTGAAAGAAAACATGGAAAGTAAAACCTTAAAATTTAAGGAATTTGAAGGAATTATATTCTTAAGATATTAAGTCCATGTATTAGAAAGGTATACAAGTAGATTCTCAGGCACATTCACATACATAGTTTGGCAAGAACTATGTGAGTAGTTCTTTGTTTTCCTTTCTGTGGTTTGTACAGGTAGTTACAGCACTCAGACTGATAGTAGCAATAATTGAAAATTCTTCACAAATATTTTGAATTTCAGGGGCTGGATTCTGATTTACTCACTCTACTCATGTTTGGAGAGAGCTGCATTTGGTTCAGTACAGTAATCTAGCTTTAAACTGGAACAGCACAGGGGAATGAAGTTGCATTCCCATAAGTTCTGTTCTGGTATTTAAACAAATGACATCAGCTGTCAGATTTTATGTTGAAATCTTTTCTCCTTTGACTATCTGTGGCACTGATCCTGCTCAGCAGATCTTGGTGGAATCCTAGTTCAGTTGCTGGAGCTGTATAATACTTAAGTCATTGCTTCCTGCTGCATCCTATTTCAGCCTGTCATTAAATGTGCATATGTGCTGCCATTTTCACTGTGAGCATCACAAGTGTGTAGAAAGAGGTGCAAGTTTGCAAGGACTCATTTGTAAACATGCCCTGGATGAAACAGCAGTTTAGAGAGTCTATTTGGTCCACTCTCCATAGTTCACCTTAGTCAAATACCTACTGACAGGTTATTTTCCTTGGGGGAGAGAAACAGATTTAGCCTTTGGAAATAAGCTGTATAGAATAGTGTAGGGTTGGAAAGAAACTTAAGATCATCAAGTTCCAGACTCTCTGCCATGAGCAGGGACATCTCCCATTAAACCATGTCACCCAAGGCTCTGTTCAACCTGGCCTTGAACACTGTCAGAGATGGAGCATTCCCAATTTCCTTGGCCAATCCATTCGAGTGCCTCACCACCCTTACAGTAAAGAACTTCCTCCTTATATCCAATCTAAACTTCCCCTCTTTAAATTT